>JAVCKT010034141.1:0-17769 GCA_032273925.1 Rhynchotus rufescens
AATTTTTTATATTTTTTTTTTTTTTTTTTTTTTTTTTTTCAGTTCCTAGGTTTGGTTCTTGGGTTCTTGGGCCTTTTTTTTTTCTTTTCCTAGGTTCTTGCATCAGTGTATAACTAATCACTATATATTGAGGTAAACTATATTGGAAGAGTCTGTTTGGAAACAAGAAATTTAGAGGACTGCATAATAACAGCAGTATAATAGAAACTTCTTGTATGTATTTGAACCCAGTCGTTGTCTGTTGTTTAATGCCACCACTTTAAGATGTTGAAGATTTGCTGTCATCTTCCAAATGACTTATGCAATCAGCAATGCAGAGATAAATGGGGAACTGTGATTAGCTGTGGAGAGAAGAAGTTAGTAAGGGGAACTATTAAAATAATAATTCTTTTACATACTGCTCATCCATCGCTCTTGGGATAATTTAATAAAGAGATAAACATCAGTCATTAATACTCTTGCCACCCTTCCTTCTGCTCCTTTTGAGTTGCTGTTAGTTTTTTAAGTGGGTAGAGGAGAAGGAAATGTTAGGGTAAATTTGGTAAGAGAATTTGACAAAATAACCACCAATGTGCTGATCAAGAAAAGCAAATTATATTGCACTGACTTAACCTCAAATGCTTCTTCATCTGCTTCTCATCACCTTCTTCATCATTCTTCATCTTCTCATCAGCTTGTTCATCAACTTCTAACATATGCAGAGACAGAGGTGTAGGAGTTATCCTTTTCTGTACCCATACACTCTGATTCATGCCAGGTAGTTTCTATTAGCAAACAGATGCCGTTTTTACCTCAAAATTCAGGAAGCCCTCTGACTTCAGTGAGTCCCCATTCTCTCATGACATTACCTTTATCTAATTTTGGTTACCACAGAAAGTACCATGTCCTACCATAATGATATCTACATGACAATCACATTATGACTCCCTCTTACATAGTGCAGATTCATGAGGACAGAATTTAGCACAGACTAACTTCCTGAATTCTCTTCTCAGCCAACCTTTGTGGTCTGTGCTAGGCTCTGCAGCAGCAGTGGTGCCTTCCTTGCCGTCTACATGTTTGGATGTTCCTTCAGAGGGTGCAGTCACGCTCTGCCAGAAGTGTAGACGTTCCTTATGAGACTGTACAGCACCAAGCAAAACTGGATCTTCTCTTGGTTAGAGTCTCATGGTAACTTGAAGGGGCATAACTCACTTGTTCTGTGATTATTTATGCCTTGTGTTCAATGGAAGGAAGATTCATGTCTAAGTTCCAATGGCATAAAATTAAATACACTGAAATAAAATCCTCAATGTCTAAGTAAAGTAATACCTCTAACATAAATAATAATAAAAATCATGTCAAGGCTCAGTTTTGAGGTACATCAATGTTCCCGACTGCATGTGTAAGACAGGCGAGTGCTGCAAAACACATGAGCTATTAACTGTAGCACTTTGGTACTCTTTCTACTTTCTTTCATAGGAGTGTACTTTCTGTTCTGCAATAGCTATAGTATTTGTTACTTTGGAAGAGTTACAATACTTATGTTCATGAAGGAAGAAGGAAATGGACAGTACTGAGAAGCTTGACCAAAAGCTTGATAGTTGCTTCAGATACAGATAGTCCAAAGTGCAACTAATTGGCTAGGATGACCTTAAGAAATTGGAAAGTCTCTTTCTGACTTCTACAGTTAATGCTGTTTTATTTTTAATTGAGTACTGTTAGGCAACTGAGGAATTTTTGAGCACCGAGTGCTGCAGAGGCTTTCACATTGAACTTTTTTTCAGGTAGGGCAAGCCAGAAATATCCTTGTGTCATGAGAAAGCATAAGATGCAAAAAGTGGCATTATTCCATTAGTTTATTAGCCAGAACATGTATAAATTACTGTTGCAGAGGAAGCTAATAGGAGCTTAGTAATACTAGGGCGGTTCTTCTCAGACATGGTAATAATATACTCATTTTTGCTATCTTACTTGGATCTACTTACCGAAGACATAAAGTGAAGATTAGTTACAGTGGTGTTGTATGATGTAAGGGGGGAAGAATTTGGATCATCTTTACTCTAGACTTAAAGACTTAGGATGAGATACCACATAGAGCTTTAACCAATTAGAGGATAAATGTTAGTCATCGCTCTTTATAGCAAAACATTAAGCCTATACATCAGGCATAACGTGGAATATATACAGGGAGAAGTTCAGTTTTCCATTCCTTATATATTTCAAACTATTTAAAGGTTGGTTTATGTTTTGTCAGTTAAAACAATTCCCTTCGGACTTTCTTGCTGCCCCTGGATTACTGAAGCATTTTCAGCTTTGATTTCCCCCCTCTCCTGATCCCAGCTTAATAATATATCCCCTTCTGTTGGCCTGGCACCTCCTTGGGTCTTCACTATGGACAGGAGGAGTGATGACTATGATTGGTCTGTTAGTTTCACTGAGCAATGTAAAGTCAGACACGCAGGGTTAAATTTTGGTCTTGCTGAATTCATTGAAGCCATTCATTTGTTGAGATTAAAATTTCACCTCTGGTGTGTTTATGGCTGCTCTGAACATTCCTTTCTGTGCACTTCTGTCCTACTGTGTTTTTTCAGAGAACAGGAGGAAGTGGTTACCCTTTTGTTTAAGCCAATAAATCTGAATAGGGTTTGTTGTGACTGGAGTTAAAGCTCTGCTTGTGGTTACTGCTGTAATATGTAATAATGTGATCTAACAAAGTACCAGCCTAGGGTTATTTACTGTACCATGTTTTTCACATGTGACAGGAGTCTGGAGGCAACAGATGGTTGTTCTGGCAGGTGATTTGACATCACATTATTAAAACTGTCATCTTGACCTTAGCAGATCACAGAGCTAATGAGCAGATACTGTTTTCCCTGCCATCAGTCCTTTAATCCAGCAACTTAAGAACTGTTGGAAACTCTGTTGAAGTTTGGAGGACCATTGTCAGCTTGAATCAAGTTTCTGTCAGAGTACTTTACTTGCCACTGTAACCTTTAATGGGGAAATTGAAAGAATGGTAACCCCAGTTCCCTTCCATCGTATCAACACCTTCCAGTGTGATGTTCCTGTTCCCCTTATCTCATGGTGGGATGCAATCACTGAGCTATATGAAGCATTATTGATACCAGAAGCATTTGTATTCAGTGCTGATTGCCATTAAAAACTGAGATGACTGTTTGAAACTGGA
Organism: Rhynchotus rufescens; assembly: GCA_032273925.1. Taxonomy (NCBI): domain Eukaryota; kingdom Metazoa; phylum Chordata; class Aves; order Tinamiformes; family Tinamidae; genus Rhynchotus; species Rhynchotus rufescens. The sequence goes on from JAVCKT010034141.1 coordinate 3,170, forward strand.
TGATTGGAGTGCGTGAACAAAGGTGAGGGTAAGGGAGGTCAAAAAAAAAAAAAAGATTATTAAATTGTTTAAGTGTTTGGTAGTATTTTCGTCTTAAACAGAAAAAGTTAAAAAAAAAAAACTATTATAAGACATGAGACTTCATGTTTCTGTTTCATTTTGCTGTATGCTGCAGTCAGAGGTCTGTTTACTTAACCAGATGAAATTGCTGCAGAAAGGCTTCCCTTTTGCTAGGTGAGTAAGTCTAATAGCTTTCCAGGCTAAAACAAACTTCTAAGGATTTGTAGCAATAACTTGCTGTGGTACCACAGAGACAACAGGGTCTCCATAAATTGAAACTCTTTATCTGACAGTGCCCATTGGTCTGACCTACTTTCTGCAAGTGCTTTGTAAGGAACCAGGAGGAGCACATTTGGAGACGAGAGAAGAGGCACTTTGGGGCCAGGCAAGAGATGCAGAATGTTAAGTAGCTTTCTGATGCATCGCATCTCATCATTTACAACCAAAAGGGGGGTGTGTAAGGGGGAATCACAAAAACCAACTAACTAACTAACTAACTAACTAGCTAACTAACTAACAAAACAGTGTCTGATAAACACAGTCGTAGAAGAGTGATTCCCTTCTGTTGGTTATCATGAGTGGCTGATACTGTGACTATTGCTGAAGAGTTATTGCAAGCCTCTTACTGTTTTCTATATTCCTAAGGTAGGTAGGAAAAAAAAAAGGCTACTTTCTAAAAAATCCTTCTTTCTCACAAGTTCATGTTACCTCTGCCAGATACTATTAAACCCAAAAGCAAAATGATAGAGTGTCTGCCAGCATGCCAGTCAACAGTTTGGTGCACAAGGTGGGTTTCAGGTTTCTCTACCAGTAGGGCATATTTTGCTAAGCCACTCCATGCAGCTGACTGTTGCCTTTTTGGTGTTGTTGACCCTGGGGCTGAAAATTAGCCTATGCAAGTGAGCTAATGAGCTGCTTTCTACCACTAGCTGCTGTAACAAAATCTTATTCGAAGTGGATTTGGAACATTCGGGATATTTGGGATATAAAAACTGCTGATCAGTGGATTCTTGAAATCTCTTTTCACTGAAGCACAATCTCTGTCTTACTCAGAAGCAGAAAACTAAAAAGAAGCATTAGAAGCTCTCTGATAAACTTTCTGAAAACTCCAGCCCCTTCTTTTCATTAAAATTATGCTTTTTTCCCTTGGCTCTGCAGTTACTCATTGCAAATATCCGTGGCTACAGTGTTAACCTGCTGCAAAATCTATTTAAAAATTTCACCAAGGTGAGGAAGTTTGCTATTAATACTAAAGCAGCCCAGTTTGCAGCTCTGCCAACACAGCATACATCCTGATCTGCCCTGGCTTTTGACATTCAGAAAATAATTAACTTGTAAGCTTTTATGGTTTTCCTCATGAATGAATTCTGCAAGAGATACATGTGTAAGTACAGCTTCAATGCGTAGTCAAGGTAAATACGCAAACATTCAAAAGCACCATTATGTTCTCCAAAATATTTGCAGGTCAGATAAATAAAGCTATGAAAAACATAAATACTAACAGACCCGTGCGTGAAAGGAGCCCTTGAGATCAGTGGGAGCTGTGCACTTGTGTCTGTTGCAGTACATTGCCCTCTGTTATGAAATAATTAGGCAATAAGACTCGATTGTGGCACAATATGTGCCACATATTGTAGGCAATAAGTGATGATGTGAACACACGAGTTATTACACTCGGCAGTGCTTATGCGGTGGCTGAGTTCTTGATCAACGTGTCAATGCTGAAAATGTGAGCTGTTGCAGTCAGGCCAGAAGTTCTAGAGCAGGGAGCTGGAATATCTCAGTTTCTGTGTCGATTACCCATGTGGTGGACCAGAGTGCCACTCATACTCCCGAGAGTCCTGAAAGGGTCTTCGCCTGGAGGTGCTGTACATTGCCCTGTCACCACTATCCCTTCCTCTTCTTTCCCAGCCATCCTGGGGAAATACTCATTTTTGTGGGAAATGTGAAGGCACTTCAGTTCTCAGGAGCTCTTCCTACAATAATACAAAGCCTAGCTTAATAAAGTTGACGTTTTAGGGACACACTCTGCTTTAAGACATTCTTTTGCTTTGTTACTTGCACTACTATTGAAACTTAAGTTTAAGAGATGAAAATGGACAGCCTAAATTTGAGGCCATGCAGTGGCCTTACTTCTTTGAGTAACTAATGCTGCCTTACGCAGCTAATTCTAGTTCTAGCTTTTCTCTTTCTGAAGTGAGGACGAAGGCCAAGTCAGAGGTTGCTTCTGCTTCTTTTGCCTCTAGTAGTTAAATATCTTAGCATGCTTTCTGTGCCCTTCTCTGTGAAGTTTCCTCTGCGCTGCAGGCGCAGAGCCCCTGCCGTTAATGGCTGCGGAAGTGTCTCCAGGGCTGACACACTGGTTAATGAACACAAACTACGGGAGCCTGATCCTGCCTCTGTGCTTTTCCTAAGCACAGCCATGGCAATTGCTAACCACATTTTGCTGGTTCGCATGACGAATGAGGGGTAAAAAAATAAAACATTTGATTTTTAGTAATCCTGTGGCCCTGGTTCTGTTCAAGAAATATATATTTTTTTTTTTCTCTAAGTATTGAATATTGTTATGCTTGGAGTTCAGCCTAGTGCCAGGATTCAATCCAGTATACTCTTATTGGTACATTTATTTTTTTTTTTTGAACTAGTAACATCCACATTGATCCAGAGAGTTTTATTTGCAAGAAAAAAGGAGCGCTGATAGCTCAGGACTTTCCTTCTCTCCTAAGAGAGGACGTGTATTTTAAAAAAGCAAAACAAAACATAGAAATCGTGCACCTGGTTTTATCCGAAATGATCTCAGAAACAATGGCACAATCCTCTGCCAAAAGTGGCAGTAATGGGAGGGCTTTTCAGGCAGAAGGGGAAGTAACAGGAGTCAGGCTACGACATTTCTAGGCCTCAGTGGCGGGTGAGGTGTGAGAGACACTTGGAAAAATCCCAACAGGAAGAGATCTTAGGCTTTGTACATTTACCCTATTTCTCCTCTGCAATGTAGGAGCCAATGAGGAGGATCCAGTCTCTGACTCTGCCTTGCTTTGCTCTTCATGGGAGGAAAGCAGTAGACAGTAGCTACTTAAAGGATCAGTGCTTTATGTTTCTTGATCTACACTTGCATATTAGTCCAACTAAAGCCACAAAAGATAATGTATATATGTATTGCCTAATAAAAAAAAATCTTCTATACATATCTTATCTATTCAGGTATTTCCTTATGTTTTCTGATTCATAGGAATGATATTTAAAAGCCACAGAGACCTCAAATAATGGCCTCAAATGTGTCAACCAAACTAGCAAGAGTTTGCCATCTAAAACTTTTGAAGTCTCATATTAATCCAAAAGGCTTGGCTGCTAATATGCCACTTGCACTGTTTCTTAGCAAAGGTCCTGAACGTCATCGTTTTAAGCAAAGTTTAGTGCTGGCAGCTAGACAAAATACTGCCAAGACCCGGCTTTGGTGAACTAAGATGGCCTTGCAAAAAGGCCTTTTTATGAGGCCAGCCTAATGTGTATGGACTCTGCCAATAATGGGATATTCAGCAAGATATTGATGAGGGTCTGAAAGAAAATTGTCTGCACTGAGCTCTTATTTCTGTAAGTGGGGTCCACAGGGAACCTAGCTGTGCAACCTGGTGTCCAGAAACTGTTGCCAAGGTTTTGTTTGTCTAATCTAAGGAAAAAGAGTATTAGGTCAAATACTTGTGTTGCAGTAGCATGGAGAAAACTTTTAGGAAGGCTTTATGTAAGAAGTTCTATGCACAGTTAATACTTTAAAAATATAATTTAAAATATTTCAAACGAATTCTGTAAGTATTGTAAGAAAATGGAGTATATGTTTTTATTATTATCTTCAAACATCATCTTCACATCAATAAGAAAAGTCTAGGCATATAACCCCTTTAGGTTAAGTTTAGAATCTGGTACTTTATGATAATGTTGCTGTGGATACTCTTTCTCCACCATATACAACACTTGCCAATGGTGGTAACTGATGACATAGGTTGTTCTTTCTAGCTTCTACTTCTGTTGTTGTGGATGTACTCTCATGTGTCTTTGCCATGGCTGTATCTGCATCAATAGAAATGTTATCTCCTTCACTTGTAAATTCTGTATTGCCATTTATATCATTAGAGTAAGCCACATAGTGATTCACTCCTGTGTCCAATTAGTAGATCTTGGAGAAGTCTTAGAAGATACATAATTCAGCACTTTCACAGCTTTCAGTGCTATGATTAAACTGTCTGCATTCAGTGTTGGTGATCAGAAGAGGAACAGCAAAAATCCTTTCAATAAGCAAATATCCTTGGTCAAATGTCAAGATGCAGAAACAAGTATGATATGATATTATACATATGTTAATTTACAAGAATTAATATTTTTGTTTTTATAGCTAAACAGTATTAAATTTTGAGGAACAACATATTATTTAGTATTTAATAGCAATTTCTAACTATTTAATACATGTTTCTAAAACAAAATAAGTTCAATGGTTGCTGTACTGACTTACTTTGGTGCAGAAATGAGGTGTACCATCACTTACACTAAATGCTGATGCAAAAGTATCCCATTGGGTTGTGATGATCTCAGCTTTATTGGCCTCTCCTAAATGTGCAGTGCTCCCAGTGATGTCATTGCCAGTCCCACATGTTCAGGAGAAGGACCGACTGGTTAGGCAGAGCACTGAAGTGCAGTATGAGGGACCTGCTTCAGGTTTCCTTCTGTGATTCTGAGTCAGTCATTTGTCCATTGAACCTTGCTGACTTGTGTCAATATGAATTATAACTCCGACTTAAATGGGGTGGAAGTCTCCACAGTTACTATGCTGTATCGGTGGCTGTTTGGGCTACAGAGAACACAAAATTTGGTTTAATCCCTGACCCATTTCTACAAATGCAAGTTCTTATCTGTCAAACTTTTGCTAAATGGGTGCCAGTCTCTTAGGCTGCCTAAAAATTCCATCATCTGCTTTTGGAATATATGATGCCTGAATTTTCTTAGGAAACTCCTTCCAGAAGGATAAATTTTGGTGGCTAGCAAAGTCATCCTGCCCATATGGTTTGTATACCATGTTAAGAAAAATGCAGGTCTGAGTTTTCTTTCCTTGTTTATCCCTGTATTTACCTCATGTCTGCAGCTGGATTGAAAGTTAAACTGAAGAACAGCTATGAGCTCAAAAGCCTTTGTAGTTGTATTTTTTTTTTCAGTTCCCCATATCCAAAAGTGGATGGAATAGGACATTGCTGCTATTTCACTCTTAATGACAATACTACTGCATATGAAAAAAAAATCTGAAGTACCTGAGCTACAGTGGCAGAACACATAAAAGTACCATACATGAGTATACTGTAGTTATGCCTCTTGTTTCTATAGCAAAGTCTAGCCAAGAATCTCAAGGCTCCTTACAAAAGTCCATGAATTAAACCTATGAAGTAAGAGAAGGTGAGTATTCTTGTTTACAAATGAGGAAACTGAGAGGTTAAATTACTTGTTCAAGGTCACACAACAAATCTGTAGCTGAGCCAAGAATAAAAGCCAACGCTCTGCCCCGTGCTTCAGTCCCCAGGCTGCTATTCTCTATTGGGAAGGCCTGCATAGGAGCTGAGAGGAAAGCCTTGTACAAAGTTGACAGATTTGTTCATTCAGAATGTACATTCTGGTTCAGATTGCCTCATTCAAGTGACCTTATATTTTTATCTCTTTGTCTGCCTAAACTTTGCCCGTGGGAAAACATAATTATATCCAGTCAAAGCAAGAGTAATGTGGTTTTGAGAAGAGTCTTGCAAATCCTGACAAAGCAAAACTGAAGCCTGTGCTAAAAGAGTATGACAATCTGTGCATGTGTGACCACTAATCCTTCTATGGCGATGAGATAAATGGGTTCAGGGCATTCCTGGTTCATTCCAGCAGCTGTGTAAACCAAAGAAAAACATATATATTGAACAAGCAAGATTTTTTCTGGAGTTACCACAGAGATGATGCATTATTTGATGAACACACGGAAATTATTTAGAGACAACTAAAGAAAAGTCCATTCTTCTGCATTTATTTTTTAAAGTACAAAAAAGAGAAAACAGTGAACTGTCATATTGTTTTGGTACCCAGCCTCTGCTCCTCCCTCTGTACTTCAGGCTTGCCAGTACCAGAATATTGTAAATAGAAGCACTAGGGGAGAATAGCAGAAAAGCTACAGAAAAGCAGCTGCCTCATTCCACAGGACACTTTCATATGTGTGAAGTCAGCCCGCCAAGCTGAGAAGTGTAGTGGAGAGAAGGGCTTTGCAGGATACAGAGCTGAGCTCCTGCAGAATGGGGTTTGAAGCATTCTCCTCAGCATCAGTTCAGTGGCCACTTAAAGTAGTCTGGACTTTGGCTGATGCTTCTCCTAGGAACTCTTCTACCCATGGAAGGAGCTTAATCAGGATAAATGCACCCTTGTAATTTTTCTGCAATCTTGATAGTCAGACAAATTATGGTATTAAACTTATATTTCTCCTTGTGAAATACAGTCTATCACAAGATATTTTCAGATAAATTCTGAATTGTCAAGGCAGGTTTACTCTATCACCTAACTTTTGTACAAAATCTCTAGAGAGTGATAGTGAGGGAATTCTGCATTCAGATGGTCACTTGCTCAGTTGTTGACACAACTGTTTGGGGATTGTGAATTGGCTCATGGAGTCAAATAAGGTTAATAAAGCAAACAGAAAAGGGGTAGGAGACGATAGCAGCTCAATTCTGTGGGAAGAGGTTTTGCAGCTCACAGTCTGCAGGCTCTGAGTGGTTCTTGGTGCTTGCCCTCTCCCTGTCCTGGGCAATGACCTCAGTATTTCTCAGACCCTTCTGAGAGCTAATTTAGCTCACTAGAGCAACAGAAAACTATCCAAACTCTTTTTTTTTTTTTCCCCTCTTTTACCCCAACATTAAATGAGTGCAAAGGAGGGTCTGATGAGTACTGGAGCTGGTAGGAAAGAAGCAGCAGAAGCACAACCTTCTACTCTTGGTTTAAGGGAGCTCTTAGTTTAGTTTGGCGTGCCTCTGGAAACCCTTCCAGATACTTGTGTCGTCACTGGTCGAATGGGAGAGTGCTCCAGTGCTGAGCGAAAACAGGGGATTGGCAGAGGACAAATAGAAGAATTGCACTGCCAAAATCTCCTGTATTATGAAATTGAGATGTCAGCATGAGACAAATAGCCCTTGTCTCTTGGTACCAGACTGTAAAAATTGAAGGACAAAGTGAAGAAGTCTGAGGGAAAACTATGTGGGGCTAGTTGTGGCTGTGAAAGGAATGGAGAGTTGGTTATGAAGTAACAAATGGAGATTGTAAAGTAAGTGGAAAATTTTCCAGTTAAGAAACAAAAGTAGTAATCAGAGAGAAAAATTTAGATTTGTGTATAGAATCACACTCTCCCATGTCACAGAATCACGGAATCATAGAATCCTTAAGGTTGGAAGGGACCTCTAGAGATCATCTAGTCCAACTCCCTGCTCCAGCAGGGACACCTAGGACTGAGTGATTTAAATTCCTAGTACTTCAGCAAACTTACTTGTTCTCCTGTTACAACGATGGCTATGGGATGCAAGCTATCTCAGTACACTGAACCAAGCTAGAAGTGTGTGCATGTAAGTAGGATTTTTTTTTTTTTTTTTTTTTTGCATCCTGGAGAAGCAGCAGCTTTTCTGTAACATGAAAATGTTAGGCTCCAAGGCTCCAAGGCTAACAGTTCAATGCCAGTCCAATTCACTAACTAAAATACCATGGCTGGTTTATGTCTGCTCAATGCTATTCAAAGTGAATATGTATCTTAAGTCTGGTTCTCAAGGACAGAGTTAAAATAAGCCCATTGCCACTTCTGGTTGCCACAGTCCATTTTTGATCAGTATTTGTACTGCTAATTTCTTTAAGAAGCCAAAAATTGCATATGTCTGAATGAGACATTTGACCTGTGGAAAAATTACACATATGTGCTTCGCAGCAAGAGGACTTCATTTCTCAATAAGTTGTGCTTCCCATGATATTTCATTTCTGATTATTATTATTATTTTGCAATGCATAGTAAAGAAAAGCTCTCCAAATGACCAACCACAGTTTGCACGGAAGTACAGTGAGACACCAAAATTAACTGGGAGGATATGGATGGATGAGACAGGGATATTGATGGAAATACTGCTTTATGGGAGTATCCACACTTCCTGGCATTGCTAAAAAAACTGCTAGAACGAAGGCTTTATTTTTCCTAACACAAATCAGCTCTTTTATTTTCTGTACACTGTAGCCCCACAAAGAGTTGCACTGGCACAACTAAAGAGGGCCTAGGGTGCACAATCTGTTTGCTCAGTTGTGCCACCACAGCTCTTTTGTCATCAACCTACAGCCATAAAACTATAAAAGTAACTTCTTTATGCATCTTCAGCGCTCATCTAAACCTGGAAGCCACCTGTGCCTGCTCTTGTGCTGCAGCTTGCTATTTCTGCAGTTATGCTGTCGAGCTTTTTGTGAAGCTGACTGTAAATAGATCAATGAAATGGCTCGGACTGAAAATCTCTTCCCAGGCCGCATTTGGAATTCGGGAGGTAGAGCTGATATTGGGTTAAAAAACAGTCCCACCGAACTAGCACAGCACAAATGAAGAGAAGAAAAAAAAAACAAGTTGCAAAACAGCATCAGAAACTGTTTACTGAAAGAAAGAAAGTTTTTAGTGGATGAAACTACTCAAGTGAAAGGTGTAACTTTAAACCATGTTTAAAGTTTATTAAATTAGTAAGGTTTTGTGGAAAGGGCAATCTTCCATATCTTGTGATTTCCTCTGTAAGACAAGGTTTGAATAAGTCACCGATATTTATTGAGAGGCTTATCCAGTTTAACTATGTGGTTTTGAAACTCTGGTCTGTTTAAACTGATTGTCCAGCTTCTTTTTTACTTGCTTAATTAAAAGCATCAATCATCTTGCTCTTAATTACCCCTTTATAACCGAAAAGATAATGCTGCTTTGTGATTGCCTTGCTGCTAATCAGGTTCTCTCTCTCATTTTTTTTTTTCCGGATTGATAGGCTTCTCATTTGATTTGCCATTTCCATTAATTAGACATGGGGAGAAAAAGACTACGATGTGGAGATTTTAATAGTTACTTAAGATCTGAATGCAAGGCAACCTCACAGTGGCACATCCTTGGAAAGATTCCTAGTAAAAACTGTCCTGTAGAGAGCATAGGCGGTGAAAAAAATTACCCAGGGCAACTCCAGTCACTTACTGCAGACTGAGAAGTGACAACCTTGAAAAACAAATTGAACATTGTTGTAGGAAGCAAATCATGCCAGTGTCTCCTGTGAGAGACTGAGCACGTGGTGAGGGTGAGGACACCCTCAGACATGTACTTCTCAGTGACACTTGAATGGGTCACTGAGGACAGAAGATTTTGAAAAGGCATGATTAGCACTTGGTGTCTGTGACATGTCTCACAGCAACAGAGCACTCAAATCCTTTGCACTGCTATCATCGTTAATTATAGGTCCCTTCTATCATTAACATCTGATAAATCACCATGTCCACATCTCCTTGCAATTTCAAGAGGATCTTCTCTACCTGAGTATGTTTTTCCATCTACTCTAATTTTAAAATTCCCAGTTAACATGATAACCGTTTTGAACACTACTAATTCCTGTCTGTAGTGGGGCTTTTTAGTTTCTTAATTCTATGGGCTTAGTACAGAAAAGTGCAGCCTCCCCATTTCTTATCCACAAGTACCCTCTTGCTCTTGTGTATAACAACTTAAATATAAATCTGTAGCACACAGTTGAAGAAGTAGCCTGCATGAAGTGATTCTCATAAAACAGGTAAAAATGTAGCCTCAAATTGAAAAGTTATATTTTTCTTGATGTGTGAAGTGAAATCAATTACAAAATTCACTGTAGTTTCTTAGGAAACCTCAACAGAGTTTTCTTCTAAGTGATGGTGTACTGTGTTAGCTTTAGAACAAGGAACAAGAGCAGGACTTGAGTAGCACTTCCTTGCTTGTCCATACTTTGAGCACACGGGTTGTATTTTTGCAAGGGACAGTGCCACTGTACCAGAAATCCCAACACTGAAGACATTGTGCTACGAAACAATCCAGACCTCGTGACAAAAGCTAGAGGGTTTTCCCATAAACTCCTTTTCCCCAAGAACAAAGCAAGCCATTTCATGTTTATGGGTACTTGTTCACTATAGCAGTCTGCAGTTTCCTTGTTCACATTAATAACTTTTCTAGTTAAATAAAGTAGCCACGTAAGCTATCTTTTGACTTAGACTTGGTTAGCAAAGTTTAGCTAAAAGTGTTACTGAACAATCTCTAACCTACTACCAGCTTTTAATAAGAATGTCATACACAATAAAAATTTCCTAATAGGACATTGATTCCTTAAAAGTATTCTTTCTGGGAGTATGTGAAAATAATGCACACAGGATCCAATTTCCCTACCGTTAGCTATATTTAACCTCTCTAAATATCCATAACCACTAACAATGAATCTTCCTCTTTGCTATCTTAGATGTTAACTAAAAATAACGATCCCTTATTTTATGAACAAATTACGGGCAGTGCTCAGCCATGCCACAAGGCCCTTTCTCCTTCCATTCAGTCTTCCCAATGCATGATTGCCTATCATACTGTGTTTCCTCAGAAGATAATCAGTTCACAGCGTGGAGGAGCTATATTGGGGTATGTGGGAAGACTGCCAATTTGTGGAGCTAGGTACATTATTCTGAATTTTTCTATGTGTGTTTATATCTACTTGTGATATTGCTCATGGTGTCTGTCTAGGTAAGTTGACCATGATTTAGGAGTGCTCTAGAAAAAGCCTGATGGAAGGAGGATAATTACTGAGTTTGTGGTGGAATGCAATGAAGAAGATCACATTTTCATTCTGGGTAGTGATGTCACTTTTATATCTTAGGTATGGACTAGGTTTGATGGGATCATTAGAGTCAGTTCTTCAAGATGACTTGTGAAGGAGCCACATAATTTTGCGGTCCTTAAATATCCCTGTATTTTGGAGAAGATGATTGTTAAAGATGGAGTTGTTTAGGATGGTGCTTAAATGTGATGACATGTTTAGGCTAAAATTGGACAGTTCTTGTTGACAGTTGTTCTAGGCTGGTATTATGATGGTAGGAAGTTGAAGAGATGAGATAGTGTGACTGCAATTTTTCTTTCCTGAAAGGAATGTATGTTTTTGAAAAATTAATATTGATTTGAAATTTTCTCTGTCCCTTGGAGACATGTATATTCTAACATAATAATATCTTGGTAAAACATATGTTTGCAAAATTATTTTCACCGCTCTGCTTTTTTGGGTTTTTTTTTTGTTTGTTTGTTTAGGTAGAGGGGCAGGAGGCTCACAGGAAAGAAGTTTAGCTGCAGAGGTACGTGGAATGTATATTTTGTTAACATTTTGCAAGGGTTTTATTTTGCAGTAGTCAAAGTATGAGTTCATGTTGACAATACATCATTATTTTTTCAGCTGTTCCTTTACATGTTAACAATAAAAGATATTTCTTTGACCAACCTCTCACTTGGTTTATTAGGTGCCTTAATCGAAGTGCAAGATTGAATGGACTTGGAAAATTACAGCTCCTGAAGATATTTAAATATGGGAACCTCTTCAAGTATGTAGCTGTCAATCTGCTCATTTGCCTATTGGAAAGTCAAAAATAGCCACCACAGGACTGTATTCAAATAATCAAAATCTCCTCTTCAGAAGTATTGAGTCACATAAACAGAAATAGGTTATGTATCTTGCAAAGTATGTCATTAATGTTTATTCTTAACATGGTTTTTAGATATTGAAAACATTGAACATATTGTCTGTAGTGTGTAAACTTTTGTGCACTTAGTAACTGCAAACTGAGGACAGCAATGTTCTTAGCAGAGACTTCTCATTTTTTTACATGGAGTTCCTTGGAAAGCCTACCTGAATGAGCCTAACACACAAAAGCAGCAGCTGTTTTTCTGCTTGCAAGAGGTGCTTTGTATATTTGAGATATCAGCTCATATGAATCTGGCAGCCTGAACTCGAATTCACATTGAGGAAAGCCCCTGAGCCTGTAGTGTTTGGAAATCCATATTTGACTCTTCTCCTGTGAAAATCTGTGCTGAAGTTGCTATCCCGAAGTGAAGGACATGCGTGAGTGAGATTAGTTTCACCTGGCCCACTTTTAGTCACAGTGTCTGTCTCTGGGGAGGTATTTGTTGCCTATAAGGAGCTGAACACAAAAATAAGAGCAGGTACAAGCCATTGCATGTCATAACATGGTAGTCACAAATGTGCCCATTTGTATCAACAAACACAAGGTAATTGGCTAATTTTAGCAGGCCATGAATCATGTTATGTTACTGAAGGCTAAGAGTGTATTAGTTTTGTGGTTTAGCTGGTAAAGTCTTTAAGTTGACTGCAGTGTTTGGGTTCTTATTAATCTCTTTCCAGTTATACTAGATTGCTTATCATGAAATCACACTTCAAAAGAAGATTTTCCTGTCTCCTTTACTACAAGGCACCAAAGAGCTCTCATCCCACCCCAGCTTCACCAAGCTCATTATCAGAAATAATCATCTGACAAACCCCGTGTACCACTAGTGGTAACAAACTGTGCTAGAATAAAAAATGCAGAGCTAAAATGCAAGCATTTGTATAACAACAGAAGTAAATACTCTCTTCCTTGTCTGGCTGATATTCCCCATCTGATCACTTCTACCTGTTATTCTTTTCTTTGTTACTGCCAAGTATATTAACATAAATGAGATAACATCAGAGAGATTGTCTCCAAAATGTAGTTAGCTTAAGATTGCCACTTTGTGTTTTGGACCTGTAGAAAGATTTGTGTCCTTAAAAGCTTGTCTGTTTTTCCTAAGAACAGCACCTAGTCTAGTAAAAGATCTTGTCTTTCCTCACCATCTTTCCTTCTCTAGCAGAAACTACCTCTTCCTTGCATTGCTTACTTTGGGACACAAGGAAAGTAACTGTAGAACTCTTTCCTGTGAGGGTGCCAGAGCCCTGGCACAGGCTGCCCAGGGAGGCTGTGGAGTCTCCTTCTCTGGAGATCTTCCAAACCCGCCTGGATGCCGCCCTGTGCCCTGTGCCCTGTGTGTGCCTGCTGGAGCAGGCAGGTTAGACTAGATGATCTCTAGAGGTCCCTTCTAACCTTGAATATTCTGTGATTCTGTGAAGTCCAAGTGCAAGGTGCTGCACTTTAGTCACAACAACCCCATGCAGTGCTACAGCCTTGGGGCAGAGTGGCTAGAGAGGTGCAGGCAGTAAAGGATCTGTGTGTGTTGGTCGACAGCCGGCTGAACACAAGCTAGCAGTGTGCCCTGGTGGCCAAGGCAGCCAACGGCATTGTGGCTTGTATCAGGAACAGTGTAGCCACCAGGACCAGGGAAGTGATCGTCCACCTGTACTTGGCGCTGGTGAGGCTGTACCTGAGGCCAGTTCTGAGCCCTTTGCTACAAGAAGGACATGGAGGCGCTGGAGTGTATCCAAAGAGGGCAACAAAACTGGTGAAGGTGCTGGGACACAGATCTTATGAGGAGCATCTGGAGGAGCAGGGGTTACTTATTCTGAATCCTCAGAGGTGACCTTATTGCTGTCTACAACTATCTGAAAGGAGGTTGTGGTGAGTTGGGAGTCTCTTCTGCAGGAGAACTACCAATAGGACAAGAGGAAACAGCCTCAAGCTGCAGCAGTAGAGTTTCGGATTAGATATTAGGAAGAATTTCTACATGGAAAGAGTAGTCAGGAACTACTCTGGAACAGGCTGCCCAAGGAAGTGGTGGAGTCACTGTCCCTCATAGTGTTCAAGAAACATGTAGATGAGGTGCTTAGGGGCATAATTTAGCAGATATTTAGCAGGTATTTAGCAGGTGTTGAAGGGCTCACAAGTGGACTCAATCTCAAAGGTCTTTTCCAAGCATAATGATTCTATGATTATGTAGACAGACAAGGAAAATATTGATTACAATTGAGCTCAACATAGAAACTGCAATTTTAATTTACAGTGATAATCTATAACAAAACAGTGTGCAAGTTCTGTATTCTGTATTCATAAAAATAACAACAACAACAACAAAGAAGAATGCACCGTTCTGAAAAAAAAAAAAGGAGAAAAAAGGAGAAAAAAAAAAGAAAAAAATAAAAGCAGCAGCAGTTGCAATTTTACATGTCTTCATTTGATAATGATTTGATGATGGGACTGAAGAGGGCAGAGTTACAAAACTCACCTGAATTATTACGTATCTATTAAAAGCCATAAGCTGGCCTCTTTTACTACTTGCATCCTGCACAACGATCCATACAAAATGAATAAGTCTAAAATGTATCCATCTGTGTACAGTATAAAATTTGTCAGGAAGATATCTGGTGCAGAGGAATACTCTGTAGCCTCGTTCACTTCGTTTAAGGCCTCTGTTGCTTTCCCATCCAAATAATATATGTGCATCTTTCAAAGTGGTTAGAAGAAGTGAAATGAAAAAAAAAAAAAAAAAAAAAAGGAAGGAAAAAAAACACCCTGAAATA
>JAVCKT010034142.1:0-22500 GCA_032273925.1 Rhynchotus rufescens
AAACTCTGCTCTCGCCTTTTTCTTTTTTTTTCTTGTTTTCTTTTTTTTTTTTTTTTTTCAGCAGAGGAATCATTTCTAAATTCACTACTCTCCATGGGTTCTCTAGTGTCTAATAATAGATGCTTCCCCTTAATTGTATGTAATTAAGCCTCTTCTGTAGGCTTGTTCTTACAAAATTTGAGGAAAGTTATCTCTGAGACTTCTGTCCTTCTGTCAAACATGACCAAAACAGACAGATGGATTAAAGAAAGACAGAAGTGGGAGGAGAAACATAGGTGAAACTTGATTCTTTGGCAGAAAGGAAGGGAATATGAAGATGACAACACGAGCATAAGAGGAAAGGAAAAGGAATGGAAATAATTCACAATTGCCTTATTGACAAGAAACAAATGCAACTTGGAATTCCGTCTGCATTTGTCCTGGTAGCTGTTCTGTCTAGAAACTCAGCACCTTCAAACCTTAGCAAAACTCATCACTCTCACATACAAGCAGGCGAAGCAACATAAGAACAGGACACTATTACTTAAGTGACCCTCTATGGCTGCTTGGACCTAGTTAACTTTTAAGCCTAAGAAGTCAGGAAAGACCATTTAAGGAGCTGTAACTCAGTACTGGACAGTTAAAGATTAACTTAGCTCAACGAGACAGAGACAAATTAGCACTATTCATCTTCATTTGGGGTTGTACAAGTAGTTAGTGTCCAGTTTTACAAAAAAACACAGCCTAGCAATCAGGAAGATGTGCCTAAAAGTTAAGTAATAAGGCAACTACTGCTGTGTGTTCATCTGCAAGAGAGAGGGAAAGCAAAAAGAGCAAAATCTTGTAACTGAATACACAGCTCTCCTCTTCAGGCTTTCGCTCTTCTTTCTTTCATCCTTACCATCCACGCTTATCTAAAAAAACTGGGTGTCAGCTAGCTGAATTCTCCAGTCACTAAAAATTAATTCCACAATTGTAGTTTTTTCAATATGTTCTCAACTCTTTGAAATACACAAAGAACTAATCCATTCAAAGAAGTCTGTTGTTCAAAGCTACCCCTTCTTTCATTTTTTGAAGAAGGATTCAAGTAAATATAACAGCCTTGGTTTTACAACATGCATTTTGTACCTGGTCATGACCTACTAATCTTCAAAGTCTATTGATCCATAAACATTTCTGCAGTGAAATCATTGATTCTTGGCAGAATCAGAAATGAGAAGTTAAAGCAAGGATGTTTGGGGGTTCTGAGTAATTAAAAAAAATTTCCAATTACTGCAACTAAATAAGGATTTTCAGCTGTTAAAATATAGACTGTATTAAAAAAGCTTCCTTAAGATTCCTGTTATTTTTTTAATACAATACAGATGTATAAAAGGCCAAGTTCTGCTCTCAGATACACACACGCAGGTTCCAACAGCAGCTTGCTAAGTGCACATGAAAGCCTATTTTAAGCCCTAGAGTCACCCATAAAAATTTAAATGATACTGCATACATAGAACTGGAAGTGTCTTTCCACTTCATTCAATCTGAAGTACTTCACAATCGGGGGCAGCCATAAATTATTTGAAGATGAAGAACACAATGCCTGAATTAAAGGAATTCGAAGAAGTCACAGTTTCTAATAACCACCACACCAGGGCTGAACCAGACTCCAAAGGCAGTGGGCTGCTACTCTCTCCATACAGATTTGATGATACTTTTCTGCTCATGCTGAATTATGAGAGTGACTTGACCAAGTCTATAAGGAATGCAACAGCCATGAGAAAGGAAGGAGGACTCTTCCTGCATTAACAAGTACACAGGCCTGCATCACTAACAGTAAAATCATGTTCAGCTTCACTGGGCTGACAGCCATGCTCAGCAGTTTGACAATTATGACATTTAAATACACAAAGACCCAGGCCTCAGCCTCTCGACAATTAATCTTTTAAATCTTGGCTGAAAGCAAAAAATGGAAAAAGATAATTTGGTCTTCTAAAATTTGGGAAGTGGGGGCAGACAAAGCAGCTTACCCACGTTTCATTCTTATTTGCATATTATGCTGATGGTATGGAGTTCTTTCTCAGCTTCAAATTTAAATACACAAGATATAGAGATATCAACATCTGCTGTATTTAAAACACTGACTTTATTGCCTAGAACTTTATGGTTTAAAGGACACACTCTGAGTGGCTCCCCTAACTTAATTTGGACCTCTGCCTTCAGCAGGTTTATCCCCTGTTACTCTCCCTTGGAAACGTTCACTTCAAGGCACTAAGGGGCATTTTGAAGCACTAACTTGCCTATCTCCTACGTATACATCTCCATGTTGTCAGATGAATCCTACATGAGGAGACTTGGGCTGCGTACGAGGGATCAATATTGCATACGTGAAGCCAAGCAGCATTAGAACGCGCTGCGGTAGTTATCACTGTGGAAAGTGAAACCCAGTAAGGCTTATCAACTTTGGAGAGCTGCCCCTTCCCTTCTAATGCTTTTCAGACAACCAAGAAAAAGAAACCTGATGAAAGCAGATACTGTGGAGCTTGCTTGCTTCTGGACAAGGAGAATGGCTGAAGCTTCATGAGCACTACTGAAAAACTGCTCATCGGAATGGCTGTAGAGCAAGATTTTGGCAGCAAACTTGGTGAACAATAAACCCATCTTCCATTATATGTTTTCTGCTTGGCATTTATGATACAAAATACTACATCTGAGAGTCAGCACCCCTATCTTTCCATCATGGCTTAAAGTAATTATAATTAACGTAGAATACTTGAAGCAATCTCAAAATCTTCAGAGTATATAACTCACTCATCTTGTTTCCAGGCACCAGAAGCCTCTCCAGACAGGTTTCCCCAAAACTTCTGCTCTTTCCCAGCCTGTGTTCTCAATTTTCTTAATTGGTCCATTAGTCTGCTCTAACCCAGTATTTCTATATTCCTTTCCCAAGCCCACCGAGCAGCTTTCCCTTATTCTTCAGGATGGATGCTTCTGCAGACAAGCTCTACCCAAGGTACCACTGGGATTTTTCTACATTTCTGCCAGAACTATTTAGTTTCATGGACAAATACGATCTCCATACAAGAAGCAGGAAACCTTTTGATGAAAGCTGCAGAATATGCCCACTCCCTGCTGCCAGTTCTAAATTAAAGAGCACTCTTGGAGAGAGTAACTCTTCGTAACTTAGGTTTGCCATAAAATGTGCAAGGATTCCTTAGGATTCAACGCAGTAGCAAGTCTAGAGAAGAAATGAAGTCTCTCTTTTTTTTTTCTTAATCATTGCAGTTCATGTATTATTTAAAGCAAGTGAATAGGTAAAAGTCAAGATACACCCCCCTCAAAAATCCTTTTTAAGTACCTACACTATTACCTATTTTCACTGTGTAACATCAATGCCAAAGCTGCTCTTTGAGCAGCTAATTCAAAGAAAATTGTTCTTTTCGCCCTTCAGGAGTCCATGATGTTGATTCTGCCGGTTTGGCTAGGACTGTTATTTGTGCTGCATGGCTATTTAATACCACAGTACCAATCACAAATTCAGCATCAGAGTCAAAAAGCAAACAAATAAAATGTAGCGCTACTTCTATTTCTACAAGTGGCAGATAAATTGAGAAACAAGTGAAAGTTTATGTAGGAAATGGTCACATTTCAACCTGAGCACGTTCCCTGGCACCTCCACGGCCCTGGGAGGGGGACAGCAGCCTGCCTGTGCTCTCAACCACCTCGCACCATTGGGTTGCATAGTGTTTCATGGAAAAGAGTGCTCACTTTCCTGCCGGGTCTTGCAGAAGGAAAACCAGCCCAAAGCACTGCTCATCAGGCACAGAGCAAAGCCAATAACCCCGGGACCTCTCCAAGCAGAGCTGGGAGCTCCCTTTCCACAACACTAGCTGGAACAGGGGCTCTGCTCGCAGCCAGCACTAGATCCTGCCTCTTTAACATGCAGAACTGCTGGTGAATCCTGCCAGCCCATAATCATAGCTTGTTTTCGGCAATCAGCTGGAGTTACATGTCAAACGGGTGCACAAAAATGTCTTCAGCAAGATTGGAGCTTAATTTTGTCTAGGCAGAAGGAAAATTGTTAGGACAGCGATGAGCAAAGCTACATTTCGTTACGCTCTCAGGAAGTTTACTCACGCTGAAAAACACTCTGCCCAAAATGAGGATTAAGATATATAAGGATTAAATAAGTGAGAAATACCTATGGGCAAGAAACTGGGAATGCTGGGACACAAATAGCAGAGCATAGAAAACATTAGATACTAAAGCAAAATTACCCCAGCAGAAAACACACTATGTATTAATCCCCAGTGGAGGGAGACCTCAATTCTATTATTCTTTCCACATACAAAACATCCAAGCCAGTAAATAACAACCTAGCAGAACAGTTTTTACTTGCGTGATTATCAGTACTTATTTTGCTGAGACCAAAATCAACACTTCCTCCAGCCCTTCCCCAGCTGTTTATCTTTCAGAAGCAGTACTGCAGTACATCCATTTAGCAATTTATGAGCATACCTGCATCTGCTCTGGATGTTCACACATCAATTTTCTGAAACAAAATCATCTCCTTGTTTCCATTAATTGGTCATTACAACATGTTGATCCCAGCAGTACACCATTTGTTATAATTTCCTCAATTAAAAAAAACAACCTGGGAGATGATCTTTGCTAATGGGACAGCACATCCCTTGGGTTTGTTGCTCTGTTAAAACCTCTCTGCTGTTTTAGACTTCCTTGATAAAACTTACTATTCTGGTGTTTCAGTGCAACTTTCCCATTTTCAGGCCATTTTGGAGTCTGATTAATTACATTCCAGCTCTAATTTGGTACTTGCATCTTCCTAAATGGCAGTTGATCTGGAATTTAGAACATGTTAGTGATCCCTGTTATAAAAAGCTTATAGGCAAAGCAGTTAGTGCTTCAAAATCCCAGACCTGCAAGGGGAGAGGGATTTCATGAGCGTTCACTCAAAGCAAATATAGCACATGTCACTATCAATTAAGCAGATCTTCATTCTTTCCAAAGATGCAACTTTGCTTTAGGAATAGAAATATTTCACTTAAATTTTAATATCCAGGAGCTCCCATCATCTTCATATCGGAAGGAGAGGAATTCTCTTTAGAGGAGAGGTTCTCTTTGGGAACCATCTTGGCTGATGAGTGTAAGTTTGAATAAGCTGCCAGCTTGAACATTTTGAGAATAGTTTTAGAAATAATTGTCGTGTTAGAAAGTGACTTCCGTGCTCATTCGGGTCAGATAAATACTAAGACTAAAACATCTTCTGCTTCCAAAAAAGAAAGAAGTCAAGCCATCATCCAAAAAAGAAAGACGTCAATGCTGTTTCACTGCAGATTTAGCATATTATATTCAATAAGTCTTTGCATTAGCAAGTCGCAAATACAAAGAACAGCAGAAGCTTTTCCAGTCTCTCGGGAAGTAGAATATGTCCTTTAGGCACGTACTGCCTTAAAAGGACAACGAGTCTATACTGAGGAGCTAAACAAATACATATTAACAAAGATATTTTCTTAGAAAGGTTGTTTTGCACTCTCACTAAATGTGTACCTTTTTTGCATTCAGATTATGCTGCTCAAGATCCATAAGAAGGCATTTACCACACTTTCCCAACACAAGATCCACGGAGAAACCAATCATTCCTTCCTTGGCGCTCTCTTTCCTGTGTTAGTAAGTTTATCCATTTTATTAATTACTTCTGTGTTTTTCAAAGTATTTTAAACTTCTCTGCAACTCCAAAAGTCTACTTGGTTCTTCCAAACTCAGTCACTGCCATATTACTATTTCCTGCACATTAGCAGAAGTAGTACAGCTAAAATTTAACCCCGAAGATCAGGAATGCAGCCTGCGTGGTCCACATAAATGTCAGTGGAAGCCATGCAGAACTGCCTCATCGGATTTTATAAAACTGTTTCAAATTACCTTATTGAAAAGTATTCTAAAATTACAACAAATTATTTTTAAGACATCCTAAGTATTCCCTTCCCTTCTTGTGCCTGCTTTGCGTTCATGATTTCTCCTTAGTGGGGTGCTCCAGTTAAAGTGCTTAAAACAAAACAAGCTGGAAGTTTTTGAAAAAGAAATGCAAATCAAAAGCTCAATGTTTACAGAAAAAAACATTATATTGGAATCCAGCAATGCAGAAATATTTATTTTTTCTGGAGAAATACCACACAGAAATGCCAGTATCTCACCAAAACTTCAACCGCTTTCACTTGCACCACTTAAATGTGGTTGCAATAAACAGAACGCCTGAAACAAAACACATTTCTCCACACTGGTCTTGTCAAGTGGCATTCAAAAATGCTCATAATAGCAGGTGAGAATTTATACCAGAAGAACAAATACTAATCTTAGACTTTCTTTGGCCAAAACACTAGCTATTCATCCATTTTTTAACATGGTTTTAATAACATTAGTCTTGTATAGCACACACATAACACACTGCAAATATCTTCTTCAAAAAGCTCCAAATTGCAGTGTACCCCTTGCAGGACAGGCTGAAGTCTTTCATATAAATTAAATGATGTAACAGCAAAGAGCAGCCACGGTCCTGCTGCCACCCTGAATCCTTTATTCCCCTAGAGCTTGTCTGCCCTACAGAGCAGGGACTCTGCTGAGAGGGGTGACAGGAAAGTCCCCTCCAGCATGGGTGACACCACAGGGAAAAGCCAGGTAGTGCTGGTGAGCTGTGCACTCCTCCACACCGCGGTCCAGACTGCGGCAGCAGCCAGGGAGCAGGAATTCTGCACTTCCTGGCGCAAGGAAACACACCGCTATCCCAGGGATGGCGGCTTGCACGGAGCCCCTCTCCCGAAAGGATACGCAGCGCAGATGCAGGAGTCTGAGGCGGTGAACAGATTTGGCCCAGCTGCTGCCTCCTCCTCCTGCAACACTGACAGATGGAAAAACGCCAGACTCCTGCCTCCCCCTCCTATGTGCTGTAGGAAGCAAATGGCTAAGGAGTCATCAAATATTAAAGCACATTCCACGCACTTCATTGGCTCGGCGCCGCTTCCTCCTCGGCCAGGGAAAGGAGGGTCAGTCGCCCCTGCCTCGCTGGGTGCCTGCGACTTGGAGCCTTGCAGGTGTCAGGCAAAGGTGCCACAGAGGGGACGTGGGCTCCCCAGCGCTGCCACGCAGCACCAAGGCCCCGCACGAGGGTCCTGCACACGGGCCTTCCATGGAGGGAAACGCCAGAAAGGCGCAAGAAAGTCACAGCAACTGAATCCACATGAAATGCACTGCTCTCCACGTCTCCCCTTTCGTCTCCCCACTGCCATGTACACAGTATTACCACAATGCAAGGTCTCGTACTTTGGGATTGCTCGAATGCAGTACAACCTGCTTCCTCCCTTCGGTACACGTGTCATGTCTGTGGGAATTTCATTAGAGCTTTAGATTTTTTTAAGGGAAAAATACCACACAGGTAGAGGAGTAGTTATCATACAAAGTGTCTTGGAACAATAAGATTAGAGTAAGTTGGTGGAAATAAAACACGGCTGTAAGTAAAATATATTCTACCCACAAAGGAGGAGGGATAGGAGGGGACTGATACACAAGACAGGAATTCAAGCGATGGGAGGAATAGGAACCCTGGATTTCACATGTAGCTTTGCAAAGTCATCCCTTGGCTGCTTTTAAAACGTTTTCTCTCTTACAAACAAGAAATTGGTGATAGGAGCCTCTAACACGACTCCTTCTGTGCTCAGAACAGTCAAAATCAGTCCCAGGGCAGGTAAACCTGGCTCCGCTGTTCCTGCCAGCTTTGGAAGGGGCAACTGCAAAGTCCCGAGGAAGCTACAACAAGAAACAACAAAAGGAGAACCCCCCGTTCTCAAACTCTGCTCCTTGATTTATGACACCAGGGAAAACACGGCAAACCTTTGCAAGGGAAGCCTGGAGCCAGTCCCATCATTTAGGTTACAAACTGTGTTTGCTTCATAAAGCCTCCCTGCAGCTCCCTGCTGCTAGATCACAGCAAAATATTTTCCTTTTATTTATACTGTTCCTGGACCATAAAAACAGGCTTTCATTTTAATCTGCTTAACACACTGTGGGAAAGGGCTTCTAATTTCACAACACTGAGATAAGACAAATAATTCATACAATATATTAGCACCACATCTCTGGTGAAAGCAGTCAGAGCTCATTGAAAGCCATGGGGTGCTGCAGGAAACCTGCTCCCAGACCCCAACATGCACCACAATACATTTCATCACACTCCACGGTAAAGACAAGATCCCAGAATATTAAAATATGAATTGTCCAGAGGCAGAAAGATCCTCTCTCCTTCCTCAACAGATATGGCAGCTTCCCCACTAATCCAGCCCTTTCCAAAGTTTTTTCAGTTCATTCTCTAAATCAGTCATCTTCCCTTCATGCCCTTTCATTACACTATTTACTTAAGCATCAAGACTTCTTTTATTTTTACTGTTCATTACCCCAAATTACCCTGCTCCCCTTTGGCTTCATTTACTTGCTTTCTAGTTTTGTTTTTACATTTTCCAGCACTGTCTATCTCAGCTGCTTTGGCTTCCAGGGTGCATCCTGCCATGTGCAAAGCACAGCACAGGAGAGCAGTACAACAAACCACTTCCAATGCATTTGTGCAAGCCCCCTCATAACCACGTGTCATCATTTACTCTCAAATGAGTCTCATCTGATGCTCTGCTGTGGAAGAGAAAGGCTCTGCTTAAGAAAGCCAGAGAACTGCTAATTCCAGAAGTCTGCAACAAGCCCTTTTTCTCCAGACCCTAAACTGGGGAGAAGACCCCAGCAGGTGAACTACAAAACTCATGTCAGCTGCCTGGGCACCAGGCTGGAAGAAAAAAAGCCAAAAACTGGGGCAAAATTCAGCCTGCTGGATGCACGGGGCCTCCCGCTCACCCTGGTTCTCCAAACCATCTCCGTGCCCGTCACCTTTGAGGTGAGCGTCTTATGGGAGGCTGTTCTTGGAGAACAGAAAGCAGGTATTTTAGGGACAGAACTGCTCGTCCCAGTTCCAAGAGAAGCAAGCAGTGCTGTGGAAAGTTTTTAACTGCCTCAAGTTTGGAAGAGTCTTTCTTTCTTTTTCTTTCTCTTTCTAAACAGTTTGATGCTGCCTTGTTTCTTCGCGTATCCTCGGACGTTACACTGCTATTCACACCACAGTATCTCTAGGAAGCTGTCAGCACAGCCATGGTCTTTTCACAGGGCTGTTAAGGTCAACGGGAGCAAAGACAATTGCTCATAAGCTACTGCCAGACATGCTCAAAAAAAGGGTCTAAGTGGATCTTATCTCAGTCCTTCGTACACCCAAACCAGAGTTAGACAAGTATATAGTGACATGGACTCAACAGCAGCACTCCTGGTACTTAAAATTAAGCACATATATAAAGTGTCCTGGATCAAGTCTCCTAGCCGCAGCGCTGAACACTTCTAACAGCCACGAGTAGCTTCTGTGCTGCCAACATATGAGTGACCTTCATCTGATCTCTTGCAGATTCATGTTCGTGGAAATAACATAATGCAGTTTTCAAAAGTACACCTGACTTGAACAGAAAATAATATCTATCCCTACAACTATCAAGAGCATAGAATCCTAATAAAATATTTTAAGATGACTTACCGGTTGCTTCTGAAAGACTCTCACAGTATAAAAACAGCGTATCTTATGACTAAGGACCGACAGAGAGACCCCCACTTGGAGACCACAACTGCAGCACCACTGTCATGTTCTTCAGCCCTGGAAAAAGCGGCTCCTTGGTTTTTGCTAACAGCCTTATTTTTATGTATACTGTGTCAGAAACACTGTGATTCAACATCAGGTGCTAATAATTCAAAGTGTACTGCATTAGATCTTTTGAAGGGTTCATGATAAATAACTGAGGCAGAAAAGGGCCCTTCACAACTCCTGTAATCACAACACAAATGACTGAAACTCCTCATGAAGACTGCACAGATAAAGTTGGATGGAGAGAGAGCAGAGGGTTTTGATATGCCTCCATTTCCTTTGAGATTCCTTTTATTTTATTTTTTAATATACACAGGATTTAGATGATGTTTTATGCTGACAGTTTTCTGATGTCAGGTAAAATACTGCCAAAAGCTGTAATTCATCTTGTCTTATCACATATATTGAGCCTCCTTGCAAAGGAATAGTTACCTTTCTGCCCTCACTACAGCAGTTTTGGCAAGGTAGCACAACTCTGTCACTGCTTTACACCCGACATAGCTTTTGGCAAAGTCATCTATCAGTTCATAAGTTCAGAAAACAGCATTTTCCCCAATTTTGGAATCAGTCGGTGAGGGGAAAAACTACTTGAAAATATTTTCATATTCCCATGACAGGCAGAAAATAAACCTATAATCTTTAGTTCATAAGCCTTGGCCTTGGTTTTATCCTTGCCTCTATCTCACAGACCTTGCACTGTGCCAAAACGCTCAAGTCAAGCTCTTTTGATTCATAATGCAAGTCTTCCCCACAGTGTCCATGGTTCTGCATGCCTACGTGCTTCGGGAACACGTGGCATACATCGCCAGCGAACTATGGGGAAAAGTCCCCCCTCACATGCAAGGAGTTGGCAGCACTACTGGCTGCAGATGCGGTGGCTCTTAGACCAAATGGTCTGCCTCTGGTTTTCGATTTTGCACTTTGCGTTCTTGCAGCCGTGTTTCCCAAGCTAGCTGCATCCTCCTCGGCCCCACGTGCGCCGTTCTTCACACAACCTGTCTCTTTTGACAGGGATATGATCGAAGAATTCTCACCAGAGCCGGAAAAAAAGGTGTGTGGGGGCTCTGCTCAACCCTTTCGGGAGTGTGGTATCCCACTTCATCGCTGCCGCACATGGAGCACCTTCAACCAAACTACACTCAAGTGCCCAAACATATTGTCAATTAAGGCTGTAAATACCCCACAGTCGGCACAAAATGAAACATTTAGAAAGAACAGCAGCACCACAGTTCTTCACTCCTTGATCACTACGCCTGCCTCATTAATCTCATGTACCCCTGTAAGGTAAATGCATAGTACAGCTACAAACTAAAATCAATAAAACCTTTAGAAAGGTTTAATTTGATTCTACAAGGGAGGTTATCATAATCCAGCGCCACTTCCTCCCGTTCTGCCAGCAATTTCTCTCAGCTCCGTTTCAGCCACTAACTTTGTTCTCCATCTCGCCATCTATCATGCTGCTATAATGCCAGCTCAAATGCTGTTTGTAACTGCACAGGCAATTGCTCAGAAGTTGCCAGCTTCATGGCATGCTCCTTTAGAAGTGCATGGAAATTATTAGATTAAATTACGATAAAAGACTCGGCAGTCGGTCATGATTACTGGAACATTTATGTCCATTTAGTTGATGGTGAATTTTAACTTTGTTCTTCCCCATCCTCGCTGCTCCTCACCAATCCTCTGCTTATAATCTATTTTGCTGAATTATATGAGAAGTAAAACCAAAGACACAAGGAAGCAGAGACTTTCCTCAAACTGCCCCAAAGAAAAGAGGGCGCCTCCCCGCTCCAAAGGGCCTGCTTGCCTAATGTCAACAGTTCTCTGCACGGTGCTCCGTCTCTCAACATGCAAGACGGATTTAAAGCTCCGTTACTAAGGGTGCACTTCACACATGCAGTGCAACGCTATTTAAAGAAGGCAATTGTACAGAAATCTGCTTTCCAAAGCAGGACCCGGGTCTTCCCTTGGTTTGGTAGGGACTCACACACCAGAAGACGACCAAGTAGTTCGTGTATGTGGAAATACTTGAAGGAAACATGAGTATTACCAGCACTGGTGGCCACAAGGGGCAAGCAGAAGGAGCTGCCATTATCTCACTGCTGGAGGTATTATTTTCACAAAGATATTTCAAACCAATTTCTTGACCGTAGAACAGCCACAGAAAAAAAAATCTACAGTCATTTTCTACTGAAATAGAGCTGTTGACCCAATTCCGATTCAGATAATTATATTATATGTACCTAAAATCCCTCTGAGTGTTTCAATCAGGTATGGTATTCTTCACTTTCTGTTCTGATCTGCTTAGCATGGCTGAGCACCATTAAACAGCTGTCAGATTCCACACAAGAAGGAGCTGGATTTCAGTAATAAGCAAAATGGTTCCTGATAGTGCTTAAAACACCTGGGATCCTTCCAATTGAATGGTGCAATGAGGTTAAACCGTAAGATTAAACTACTGTAAAATAAGGCCCACAATTTCTCCATAATGGTCCACACCTTAACATCTTGAGTCTCGGAAGAGCCCGGTTGTTGCTGGGAATGAAACACACTGAGATGAGACATCAGATAAGAGCAGGAAAAATAATTCACAACTTTCACATTGAAGAAATTATACAATTAACTCTTCCTGACATATGAGCCCAGGCTATTCTGGTGTTTTTATCAGCACAGATCATCTACAACAGACATGCTGAGGTGCTAAACCATGAGTCAGAGAAGAGAGCACCGTGTGTTAGTTCAGCTCTCACAAAGACAGCACCAACCCCTTCCTCAGCTTCCGTCTGAGGAGATTTTGTAACTAACATTTAGAGAAGCAAAAGAATGGAGCATGGATGCAGTTATGTACAAGTGACAGGGGACTTTCTAACCATCAGACAGTAAAGTTATAGAAAAGCCTCCTAGCAGGATGGAGAGGGGCAAAAAAAAAAGCTTACAAGCTTTGAGATGGGGTTTGATTGCTTCATAACACAAAATATGCAACACTGATCTAGTAACTCCAAGAGATCTGGACTTGGTGCTCTACAGGGGCTTCCTCTATTTATTGTCAGAATCTGTGCAGACAGGCAGCATGCATTTACTGCCAGCTGTGGATTTAACTTAAAAATAACAACTCTGTAAAATACATTTCCAGAAGCTCTTATCAAACCTACAACTGCTTAAATACATGGTACTAGAAACAAAGAATGTGGAAGAGAGAACGAGATGGCAGAAATGTGCCCCCAACACGGGGCAATGTGCAGCATTATTCCTGTACACTTACAAGTTCCTCAAATCTTACCAGTATGAACTTTAGCTCCTACCGAAAACTACAGCAATTGAGGATAATAATTGAGGAGAGGATCATGTAGCGATAGCAGCTCCCTGTGCAAACCATGGGCAGAAAAATATCAAGTCCCGCGGGAGGAGAAGGGTGTCACTGAACCTCCACACCCTGTGCAGGCAGCACTGCAGGGAGCACAAGGGCAGTGCCACCCCAATGGCTCTGGTACCCGTGAGCTGAAGGCTCTGGATAAAGAGCTGTGCTGGACACGCAACTGCTCCCAATGCAGAAACAGAGGGCCCTGAAAACAAGCATATGGATCCATCCTGGCAGCTCCCTGTTAACCAGCTGGGACCAATGTCCTTCCTCTGCCTTACAGTCCCATGGGACTGGTCACCACTGCCGCTGATCACTATTTACTCCTCTTCCTATTTAGAGGCAAGAAAACCCAAAACCCATAAATAATCCTTAAGCATCAAGTCTCACACAGAGGTATCCTACCCATTTCCTAGAGCTGCTCCCCTAGAAATGTATGACACTGCAAGCTCCCTCTTCAAAAATATTTCAGGAAAGAACAGATCATCTGTTGAAGAATTAATTTTAAGGCTGATTTAGCTATACAGGTTGTAATTTAAAGCTAGATTTTCCCCCCTTTTTCACCAGGATAGCTCTCAGATTAATTATCTCCACTGAAATCAACTGAGCTTCTCCAGAGTTTCCCCTGTGCACATTTCCATAGCTTACAAAACAAATACTACAAAAACCAGACAACCTCCCCAAGCTGAAATTGCCCTTTCCATTCAAAAGCAGTTCTACATCCAGCTCTCCAATTGTCACACAGTCTGTTCATCTCCATTACAAAACGTGTTCTTTATTTAGTAAAATTACAGCATTTGGTTGAACGATAACAGTATTTACATACTGGTTTATGAGCT
The DNA here is from genome assembly GCA_032273925.1 of Rhynchotus rufescens. Lineage (NCBI taxonomy): Eukaryota > Metazoa > Chordata > Aves > Tinamiformes > Tinamidae > Rhynchotus > Rhynchotus rufescens. The sequence continues at coordinate 13,889 of JAVCKT010034142.1, forward strand.
CCTGAGATGTTTCTCAAGCAAATAAAATCAGAGAGTAGGTTACGGTTTATTGAAACAACAGAACGGCATTGTTCCTAGGAGAACAACATAGTGCTGCTATTATTGCTCCTATGCTACATGCATTTAAAACAATGTTGTCCTTTAAAGGATTCACAGCACATATCATTTACCAAAATAGCACTAAATCAGTGGTGCGTGCAGAATAGCCCTCGATGGTGACAAATGCAAGCAAAAAAAAAGGACAGAAAAAAATGCAAATTTGGAATATTTGGAAAATCATCCTGAAAACAACATCTTGAAATTCTGTACAATTACACTCTACGGAATAGACTAAATACAGAAATTAGAAAAAAAAATCTAGCAATAGAGGATTAAAAGAAAAGAACAAATCTACTGATGTCACTGTCTGTGATGTCGCATCCTACTGGTAGAGTATCATACAAATTAAAAGCAAACACAAAAAGCAACCCCCCTCTAAAAACCAATCAGTAGAGAAAGGATTAGGCTGAATGACAAGACACTCAATTCCCAAGCAGGGTTCTGGAAAACAGCAAACACCCTGAGTAGTTCAACAGCAAGAAAGCGGGAATGAGCACCTAAACCAGGGTAGCTTTCTATTATTAAAGACCAGACATTATATTTAAAGCTAGCATCCTCCGACAACAGGAATGCTGCCTTGAAAATATTTTTGGTGAGCCGTTCTCTCCTGATTGACATCCCACCGAGACCCAAGGCTCAGTTCCCCCAAGCAGAGAGGCAGAGAGTTCCTTTTTTTTTTTTTTAAATCAGATGAAAAACCTTTTATGTATTTCATTTTTCATGAGACAACAGCTCTCTACTGAAATCTAGTTTATTCAATTTTCATTATTTTTAAGGGGGGTAGTAAGACATGTAGCGTTACGCTGCAGCCTGTAGGGAACTGCATGGATGTCGAAAGCTGTGACGGGAAAGGGCCCGGGGAGCGCTCGGTCTGCGGCCAGAGCCGCTCGGGAAGCACAAGGCTGGATGTGGAACAGGCAGGGATGGAGATGGAACCTGTCGGACAGCAGTGGCTCCTGGGGAAACCTTTGCAGTCAGCAGTGGCAGTAATCATCAAATCATTTAGGAAAAGCAGGCTTTTCTACCTGTTTCCTGCTTTTTCTGTGCGTGGTGTCATTTTTCTAACTCTCGGTTTTGATACGAGACTACAGATAATTTCCCCAGCCCTGCAGGCACACGCACGTGCTTCCTATCCCCAAAAAGCCTTGTAACAGTTCTCAGCTTGAAAAGTGCTTTTGATAGCTCCTAATTTATGTTTAAAGTTAAGCAGTATTATATATCATAACACAAATAGCATTACTTTAGCAAGTAAAAATTCTGACATTTAAGGATCCAACCATATATAAGCGAATACACTATTTTGAAATGCTACTGCTAGAATATCTAAAGGTGCCCTTAAGAATTCAGACCATGATAAACTTGCCCCAATCTTCCTTCATCAATAGCCCCCTCTTCGTGTCATTTCCTTCATCTCCCACTTAAACTGTTCAAAATTCTCAGGTACCAACCCAAGGAGTTCTGCACCAGCTGTGGCTATGACATTAAAGGACATAAAACCAGTAACACTTCAAGCATGTTTTACAAGTTTACTGAGTCAAGCAATAAGGATTTTGTACAAAAGTAGGTGTCTGAGTACAAACACGTGTATGTGCAAGTATCTGTGTACTGCAGGAGAACGCGGGTCTGCCAGCCTGGAGCCCGTTGCAGAACCACAAACCCAACGAGCTGAGTTCTCAAGCGCAACACAGGCATATGAGCTTACAAGGTAGATGGTCTAAAAATAGATTCACCTGTATTCAGATCTGTACTGGTCACACGTTAAGGTCACACTGCTGCTCTAAGAAAACCAATATCCTTTGAGAAGGTAAGACATCAAATTCAATTTTAATAAAACAAAAAGAGCTACAAGTCTGTGGGGGTTCCATTGCAAACAGCATCTCCATCGAAGTTCCACTTGGAAGAAGGTTAAATCCTAATATTGCAATGCTCTCCTGCACAGTTATATAGCCTCAGGTTTGAAACATTCGGAAGAAATAATCACCTAGCGGGTAGGTCAGTTTACTTCCAATACTCTCCTTGACGCCACATTAGCGCAGATCGCAGCTCCAGTGATCCTGCTGTTTGCACTCGAGGAGTAGCCGCGCATTTTCTGCCAGCTCCATGACATCATCCGAAAGCCCCACACGCTTCCCTCGCGCGCCGCGCCGCTCTCCCCTGCCGCCTCCCCCGCAGCCCCTGCGCACGCCAGGGGCTCCACGGAGGAGCGCTCGGTCCCCCTGCGGAACCCTCACGGCCGCTGCCGACTTCCGCGCTTTCGTTCAGCCTGTTACATAACGCAGCGCTCGGCGGGGAGGCCCCGGCAGGCCGCGTGTGCGTGGGCGCGAGCCCGGCCGCGCGCTCGCCCCGCGGGGGAAGCACATGTGGGTCAGCGGGTTAGCGGCGGCTGTGCAACCACACGGCGCGGAGAAGGGGCACGGGCCAGTGGCCCCGCGCGGGCTCCGTGCCGCAGCCACGGCCACGCGTTACATAAGTGACACAAGGCCAAGTCGCCCGTGGGCGCCGGTGCCCCCCGCTCCCCGGGGCCGCCCCAACAGCAGCCCAAAAGTCGCGGGCAAATTAAGGGAATTTTCCGCAGTGTTTCTCATTAACTACGTTACATAACCAGCTCGCATTCCACATCCACTCTCTCAAGCTCTAAATATATTCACACTCAGCGCGGGGTTCTCCGCGCGCAGCCCGCGGCCCCCCGGCCTCGGCCCCGCGCCTGGCCGCACTATTGCCCCGCACCGCCCGCTACGCGCGTGTGGCGGCTTGGAGCCTTTTACTGCGCGCGGCTTCCCTGCGTGGGAAGCTGCCTGGGAAGGGGGGGTGTGGCTAAAAGGGGAAAAATCCTGTAAAACCCAGGCCAGCACATGATCAGCCATATTCCAGCCCGCAGCGCGAGCGCGCGCGCCCGCCCGCGGGAGCCGCTCCCCACCGGGGGCTGCTGCTCCCACCTGGCTCCGACTTTTCTCTGCCTGTCACTTCTGTGAGCAGCTCCCCGCGCGCCCGCGGAGCCCGAGCTCAGTAATTTGTGCCCGTCGTGGAGCGGGGCCTCAGCGGCACCCCCCCCCCCTCCCCACGCTGTATTTACAACTCGTTAAAGCGGCAGCTCCCGCAGCGCCTGGCGCCCCGGCCTGCGCACCCATCCTGCTGCCACGGAGCCGCACGGGGCTAATGCGGCCGTGGGGGCCGCGCAGCCACCAGGACAACGACCCCCGGCCAAGTTGGGCGCCTTCAAGAACGAGCAGCTGCACCAAGGGACTGCCAACTCTGCCGGGAAATGCAGCTATATACGCATATATCAACATATGGCCCTGTATTTCCTGGACGTGGATGCATGGGGGCAAGCAGCGTGCAGGGGGGCGAACAAGTGCCCCTGAGTGCGGCGCTGCAGCCGCCCCGCTCCCCGTGCGGTTCTGCGCCAGCCCAGAAACTGTCAAACGCGGTGGGGAGAGGGAGGAGGAGGACACGGCCGCTTGGAAAGTTTGTTCCCTTCAATCCCTGCGCTCTCGCTGTTGCTTTGGACATTTATGAAATTATGTAATTTTGGGGCACGGCACCCAGCGGGATACGAAGGCAATAAACGAGGAAGACGGGGGGAGCAGCAGCAGTAAGCCGCGCTCTGTGTTTTCGCTGTCCTCGTCCCTCCTCCCGCCGCAATTAAAAGCGGGGATAAAAGTTTGAGAGGTTTCGTGGGGGGCAGGAACACAGCTGGCCCGCGCGCCGGGAGGCACGACAGCGGGGCAGGGGCTGAAGCGGCTGCGATTCCCCCCTTCTCCCTCGCCCCCCTCGAGCTCTGCCCACCCACCCGCGGCCCCGCTGCCCGGCGCCCTCCCCCGCGCTCCCACCTCTGCTGCCGCTGCTCGCGTAGCTCTGCCTGCGCACGGCAGCCGGCGCGTCGCTTTTCCGGGCAGGCTCCACGGTCACCGGCGTGTCCCTGGCGCCGGCGGCTGCCTCGGGGACGCTGCTGCCCGGCTCGCTAGCTGCTGGATCGGGGGCTGCCGGAGCGGACTCCATGTTTTTTCCCAATGTAGATCGCTTGGAGATGGCGAGCTCCTACACTCCCTCTATCTTCTGTTTCCAGTGCAACTCTATGGTAGAAAAGCAGAAGGGAGAGAGTGAGCGCGATCCAGATGGGATGTGAGCTTGCCTGGCTGTGACCACAAGCAGCGCTAGCGAGAGCTGCACACCCCCACCCCCCCGCCCCCGCACCCCCCGCGCCCGCCCCGCGCCCCCCAGAGCCCCCGGGCAGCACGGCTGGGTGCGAAGCTGCCCCCGATGGGGCGAGAGAACCATGAGGAGTTGAGCTGCCCCCGATGGACAACCAACCCCACACGCTTCTCTCGCCTTCCCTGGGCTGCGGGACCGCGAGGTTTCATACAACATCCCCCTTCCACAGAGCACCCTCGGGCACAAGGCAGCTAGCAAGGGGCCACGAAACCTCCACGTCGCGCCACGCTCGCCCCTCCTGCAGCTCCTCGTCTCTGTGCTGAGCCATCCTTGCCCATCATCTGATTTGAAAATATCTGCTGCCACAGGGAGTGTGCGCTGGAGCACACGGCCGTCGTGCACCCTGGGCTGCCTGACCCCGCGGCCCGGCCCGCGGCAGGTGCTGGGGCTGCCCACTCAGCCCGCAGATCCAAACGCAATGTTAGCGCTCAGCACAAAATGGTGGCCACTAGGCCCGAGCAGCGGACACACCACCCTCCTAGGGCACTGTCCCTATACTTTCCTACACCACTCCTGGTACCTGAGCAAACTCATACATGGGAATCTGGGTTACTCCAAGCTCTGCACTCCAGTCACCAATATTTGAGCTGTGAAGCGTACCATATATTGTGTTTGCCCCAGCAGCTTGCTGACAAGGTGGATTACATCTTGCTGTGCTAGTGGTTATCCTTTACCATGAGTATAAAGTCTTGGAGGGCTGATTTGAGGGTCCTCAGTTCCAATTACCTGTGTAGGAAAAACAAAACAAAAGAGCATTACTGATTATCTGCTGTCTGCATCTGAGGGAGGAACAGAGATTGTAGAATACATTAGGAGAAGATACAGTAGCATCACAAATATTTCAACCTTTATTTCCAAAATGCATATAAATTCAAGGAGGTCACAGCTAAACTTACGGACTTGCTCATTCGGTAAGTCACTCTTGTTCCTAAATATTAAGTATTCAGTTACAGAAGGCTTGGAAGCCCTGGGGTATTGGCATAAAAGACTGCAAAGTTTTTCACCAGTGATGAGTCAGAAGCCATTTCAGTCCAAAGGAAACGTTCCCAGCTAATGGACCAAGTGGAGGAGCAGGGAACATGGGAGGGGAAGGCAGGAACACTGCCGGCCTGCTGCTCCATCCTAGTCGCCAGGGAGGGTCCGTGTCGCTGGGTGCCAATCCCGATGGCCTTCATAGCCTCTGGCACAAGTGACTGGGCAGCAAGGCAGCACTGCGACCCAGGTTTGCGTCATCCCTGCAAACTCTCCCCCTCGCTTTGCACTAACTGGCAAGCTCCAAACAGAAGCAGGGCTGCTGCAAGCTGTGCAAGCCCAGCGGCCTGCTCCCTTTGGAGAAAGGCCGGCCCTTCCTCATCACTCAGGAGCAAATGGCTGACCAGGCTGCGTGCCCGGCTCCTCCAAAGGGGCCTCGATCCCCAACGCTGCAAGGCCACTGCCCCTCGGCAGCTCCCTCAACACTCCCGCTCTTCGCCCCGTAACGGATCGTTCACATGAGCGCTCGCCAGGACCCTGGCCCTGGAATCCCGGATATTACCAATTATTAACGGCTAGACTGTTTTTTTTCTTTGTTAAAGGCTCCAGAGATTTTTATAAACCTACTCTAAATATACATAATTGTCATTTAGTTTATCTTTTTCTTCGTTACTAAATGGAAACATTTTTTCAATTTACTTTCCTGGAAGAGGAGAAAGAAGAGAGTGAAACACCACAAGGCTACAACAGCGCCACATACAATAGTGCCTCACTTTTCAAAAGAAATTATAGGGGAGAATCACAGAAGAGTAAGCACGCATGCCTAACATCTGAAAAGAAAAAAATAATAATATTCTTCTTCACTGGCATCTCTCTCATAAGTCACTAGGAATAAGAATCAGCTAAAGCGGGACAACAGCATGTGTGTAGGGGCAATAATCTGAGTTTCTGTAGCTCCTACACAGCAATGAGACAAGTGGCTTCATTCGTCTGCAAAATAGAGCCTGAAAAACTGAAGAGCATCATGAGAGAGACAAGAGGGTGACAGTTCCTCCCATTTTGTCTAATGGAGGGAAACTCAGACTTTGGTCAAGCTGCCTCTCCAAATCTGCTCTGTTGTGGTCAATTTTTTGTTTCATTTCCCTTGTTCTGTGTCAGTTTCTAAAGCACCATTTTGGCCTCTGACACAGCCCCTGGACACAGAAAGGGTCATCATTTTCTTAGCTCTTTAATTTCTAGCTTCCAACCCATTCCAAAACGGTGCGTTATTTTTGTTCACTTAGCCTGTTTAAACTGCTGAGATGCCATCCACAGCAAAGCCCAGATGATCAGCAAAGCTGAGGAGCAAGCCTTGCTTAGGCTAAAAAGCGCTCTAGAAGTTGCTGCAGAGGCTGCCTTGAAGAGGGTACCAGAAATCATCCTCCCAGGAGCAATACACCCCAAAAAACAGGAACATACTGTCAAATACCTCATATCGATTTGTTATTTTGATTCCATGTAGAGATAAAAAAGTGTTCTTTAAATCAAAATGTATCATTTCACATATCAAAAATGCATATGAAATATTGAAAACATGAAATATTTCCACCGAATAAGAAATCCACCCCCTGCAAACCCCAAAGGAACACAACTCTTTCTGATGATTCTGGAGTAGACAAGGTATAAAATTACATAGCTATTTTTTGAGAGCACCAACTCAATGACAAAGGAAGTAGCAGAGGAGCCACAGTGCATAGAGCTGCCCAGCAGCCTGGCCAGCCCGCTGCTGTGCAGGACAAGCAGCAGCTTCACCCCGCGCACACCGAGCAGGATGCCCACAGCTCACTCGGGAACACAGCAGCACCCTTTTGCCTCAGCATTTACGGCCCATTCACATGCAGGCACATTTCAAGTTTGAGAGGTAGAGCTGCTGAGGCCAAGGCCCATCTGCCTCCAAAGGACACACTCCCCTGGCTGGGGCTTTGATGGCTTTGCAGGAAATGAAGGGGCTGTCAGAGGCAGAGGGAAAACAACTGACACTCAGAAGAGCCCACTTGAGACTCGTGCAAGTTGCAAGACACCCACCGGCTCTGCCAGGAGTCATCCAGTGCAATCCAGCTGTACACGTTTATGGGCAAATCTTTACAAAGAATAGTTTATAATTTAAATTCTTCTATTACCAAATGCTGTTGCATATCTTTTAATAATTTTACAAAACCTCTATGTTTTTGCTAATTAAGTTTTGCAGTAGGATAAGACGTGGCTTCCCACTGAGGCCCATACAAACTAAATATGAACCCGAAATGAACCTTCTGCCAGTTATGCACCCCACAAAGCAAAACACGGCAAAAAATGGAGGCTACACATATAGAATATGAAATAATTACTAAAACTGATCATTTGATCTAACTAAATGTACTAAATGTATTTTACTTTAGCAGAATTTTATCCTATTCTAGACTAAAACAAAACACAAATGAGCAAAACTAAGAATACTGTGGCGGGGGCACATGTGGACCATGTTCCCATAGCTCAAGGGGACCATTTCCCACCCTCTCTGTGTCCAAGACAAGTAGAAAGCTCATCACACAGTTCACTGGGAATTTCAACTCAAAGATACAAATTTATTTTGTTTGTTTGAAAGACAGAGGACCATTTGCTAACTCCTAAGCATGCAGATTCAGTGAAATCTCCTTCTTCCTGCTGTGAAATCACAGCATAAACTTTGAGCACTTCACATTGTTTGTTTAGCCAGTATCCCCACTTTCCTCTCCTGCCATTTACATCCCTTCCTTACTCAATTTTCTACTCTGAAAGTGAAGTTTGCACTGCTCTATAAGTGCTACCTCCACAATCGGCATCCCCTGTTATAAAGGGTGAGCAGCAAGAGCACAGGCCAGGTCTTAACAACTGCAAATCCTGAATACCCTCCCTGGGTGAGATAAGCACCCTCCTTACGTGCCATACCCTTGCAGACAAACTTTTCCTCCCACAAAGCTGAGCTAATTGACTTTGAGGAGCATCTCAGCCTACCCATGCTCTATGGAGAGCCAAAGGGAAACGGGCAAGGGCAAAACCTCCTCCAAAGACACATTTTTTTCGTCTCGAGAACATGGAAGCTCTTTCAGAGAAGAGCAGTGAGACACCATTTCCAAACGTCTTGGATCCCTCCCACTATAAAATGTGGGTGGTTGTTTTTCAATTACATCTCTTCTCTGTACTTCATTCTTAATTGGAATTTTACAGAAGAGCTGTCCACTAAAATGCAGTGTTTGTTGTATAACGCAAATAGTCCATCCTTAATATCAGATTGACAATTCATACCTTTTGTGCAGAGAAAGATTTTTCTC
>JAVCKT010034145.1:0-24426 GCA_032273925.1 Rhynchotus rufescens
CACAGGGCACAGGCTGCATCCAAGGAGATTTGGAAGATCTCCAGAGAAGGAGACTCCACAACCTCTCTGGGCAGCCTGTGCCAGGGCTCTGTCGCCTTCACTGTCAACAAGTTTTTCCTTAAGCTCCTGTGGAACTTTTGCTTCAGTTTGTGGCCATTTCCTCTAGTCCTATCAGTGGCCACCACCGAAGAGAGAGCTCCCCATCCTCCTCACTACCTCCCTTGAGGTATTTATAGACACTGATCAGGTTCCCCCTCAGCCTTCTCTTCTCCAGGCTGAACAGCCTTCCCTCATAGGACCGATGTTCCACCACTCTCCCAGGGATGGAGGTGAGACTGACTGCTCTGTAGTTGCCCAGGTCTTCCTTCTTGCCCCTTTTTGAAGACTGACAGGACATTGGCTTTCTTCCTGTCCTCAGGCATCTCCTCTGTTCTCTGGGACCTTTTGAAGATGATGGTAAGCAGCTTGGCTATAATGTCTACCAGCTCACGCAGCACTCTGGGATGCATCCCATCAGGAGCCATGGATTTGTGGGTATCAAGCTGCCCTATGGGCTCTCTGACCCAATCTTCTCTACCTGGGGCAAATCTTCCTATCTCCAGGCTTCTTCTCCTGGAATCTTGGTCTGGGATTCCATAGAGCTGCCGTTGGAAAACACCGAAGCAAAGAAGGAATTCAGCAATTCTGCTTTTTCTGTGTTTTCCGTAACTAGGGCACCCACTCCATTCACCAGTGGACCCTTGTTCTCTCTAATCTTCCTTTTCTCATTGATATATTTGAAGAAGCTCTTCTTATTATTACTAACATCCCTTGCCAGACTTTCTTCCAAACATGCCTTAGCTTTCCTTGTCACATCCTTGCATTCCCTGACAATGTCCCTGTATTTCTCGTAAGGGGCCTGTCCTTTCTTCCACATTCTGTATACTGCTTGCTTCTACTTGAGTTTTGCCAGGAGCTCCTTGTTCATCCGTGCAGGCATCCTGTCCCCACCGCCTGACTTCTTACTCATAGGGATGCACCGTTGTGAGTGTGGAGGAAGGGTGGCTTGAAAACTAAGCAGCTCTTTTGGGCCCCCTTCCTTCTAGAGCCGTAGTCCCTCTCTGGCCTGAAGAGGCCAAAGTTGGCCCTCCTGAAGACCATGCTTACAAGACCACTTACAGCCCTGCTTCCTCCTCATTGGATCCTGAACTCCACCAGCTCATGATCACTGTGGCCAAGACTGCCCCACACCTTCACACCTCCAACATGTCCTTCTCTATTTGATAGCACAAGGTCCAGTAGCCCACCTCTCTTTATTGGCTCCTCTACAACCTGTGTCAAAAAGTTATCATCAACACACTGCAGAAGCCTCCAGGACCATTTGTGCCTCGTTGTGCTGCCTTTCCAGATGATATCAGGGTAGTTAAATTCCCCCATGAGAATCAGGGACTGTGACCGTGAGGCAACTTCCAGCTGCCTGTAGAAGGCCCCATCAACCTCCTCCTCCTGGTCAGGTGGCCTGTAGCAGACACCCACCAGTGTCTCCCACGTTAGCCTGCCCTCTAATCCTTATCCACAAGCTCTCAGCTCACTCAGCATCCATCCCCAACAATAGCTAGCCTAAGTTTTGTTATTTTTCTTGTAAAACTTTCTGAAGAGTTTTTTCAAATGTACTTACTTCATTGCCTCAGAAGGAAACCCTTTTATGCCATAGTGCTTGCAGTCATTGATACATAGGCCTATATTTTCCTGGCATGATTAAACATATTTAAGAATTAAATAAAGTCACTAATATGACAAGTACAAAATGACAGTTCTCATTTTTGATAAAATTGTTATCAAAGTCTAGTGTATAATAACACATGATGAACATTTGTTTCATTTTACACTATTATAAGCTAAGTCAATGGAAAAATCACTACAGAAAATTACTCTCAAGTATAATATGTCCCTCAAATATCATAAATGGAATATCAGAGCACAAAATCAGAGAGGATTCATTTAGCTAAAAATTTTTCCTCAGTGTTAGCAAGGTGCTGGAATGATAGTAAATGAAATGCCAATTTCATATTTATGCTTCACACATCTCAGAACTGACATAGCTCCTTTGTTTCTCTAGAAAGACTTCAGCTATTCTGAGTATAAAAGTCTAATTAAGAGTTTCTTTCACAAACTTGTTAGACATGTTTTATCCTAGATATGATTTCACACACTCTTAGAGGAAAGTTTTGCAAGGAAAGCAAATAAAAGTTGGCTATGAAGTATGGATGGTTAATTTGACACCAAAACTCAATTAGGCCAGTCTTCCTAAGTTTAGTCCTTCAGTATCTACTTTTAGAATTTAGATGCAGGAACATAGGTAACCCAAATCAGATCCTCCTGTCCGGAATTACAATCCTTATTATCACATTCTTCCTAATCATGGGAAAACCTGTAATCCACAGACACTGACGACTGCAAACACCCAGCTGTCTGCAGGTTCTGTCTTTGGGCACTGAGGACTTCAGACAGTGCTGAGTAGCTCAATGCACAACCCCGCTCCAGTACAGTGAATTTATGTTTCTCCACATCTAGTGACACAACAGCTAGAGTTTGATGATCATGAAGGAAGCTAGTTCTAAAGAGAGCTTTACTTTTAGGTAATACTTCATATTTAACAATGAAGACCTACAAACATTCAGCCATCAAATTTCATTCATTAGGAATCAAGAACTAGGCAAAAATTAAGAAAGTTACATAGTCCAAAACTAACAGCACTGTTTAACCCCACAACCCTGCACCGAATCACATCACCTTTCCCACCCTCTCCCATAAAAAAAAAAAAATCTTTCTGAAGTGAGAGATTATCAGAAAAACATGTACTGAAGCTGGAAAATAATGAGAATAGTTGCATATACTCAACACAAGCACTACTTCCAAAAACAATAAAACCTGTTAAAGCTCCTATTTATTTGCTTTAAAATAATATTTTCGTTATCAACACATTTGCAGTCTTTCATGTAAGGCTGTGAATTCATTTGCAGCAGTTTACCTTTGTTTCCTGAAAATACATGATAGTCCTTAAGAAAAATCACACTTCTAAAGAAAATACCAGAGAGAAGGACAGAAGTCACTCGTAACAGGAAGTTCAGCCTGGAGGGCTTATATTGTACCTTTCATGTACAGCAGCACTGGGCAAACTGGGCATATTTGCCTGCCTGGTTGCCATCACCTGGCCATCATCTTGGGCCCAAGCAGAGCATTTACAGTTACATTCGCTGTTGTCCTTTGATATCTTTTGATATCTAAGATCTTATCTGGATAACTATCTTAAACCCATCTAAACAGACCCACCACTTGAGCTCAGCCAGGGAAATGCTCATCAGCATTTGCTGTCTTTCATATGAACTAGCTATGGTTTCCAGCTGCTGGGCTAGTCACTTAGCCCTTTTAAATAACTAACCCAGCACAAGAGAGCAATTGAGAATAAAAGTGGCCGGGAAGCCAAAGATGACATGTGAGTGTTAGGGTTTTTCATCATTAAATAAAGTGAGGGATTGGCAGGTATGACAAATTAACAGGCGTATGGCTACCTTAAAGGTTAATAAATTTCCTTCTCTCCTTCCCATCCTTGTTCTAAGCTGCTGCAAATGATGTGAAATAATTGCTTTGACAGACTTATTTTTCCCCTGGACCAGATGTGTTGATCACCCTTAGGTTCTTTTACCAAAGTGACAGCAGATTTTAATCTTCATGTGCCCACTGTAGCAGCTGTACAAACACTTCATTAACATAAGAATGGTGGTAAGAATGTGCTATTAAAATGGGAGGCTTTCTTGGGCATCCTTTTTTTATAACTCACCTGAATATTATGCTCTAAGTTTGTGCTAAATTGGGAATGAACAAATGCATTTCAAACTCTCACTTCATAGCTATGGGTATGCTTATTCTTTTACAGACAAACAGATTTTTAGCTCAAGAAATTTTGCATCTATCCACTGGAATAGACGGCAAAGGATTTGAATAATACATATTTGGTTTGCCAGAAAAACAGGAATTTTTCCTGCAGAAATCTGTGTTCTTGCAATGCTTTTTTATTCTGGTTTTCATCCACATAGAGCTGAGTCTATGGCAGGCAGCATCTGTTACCTCTGCTACAGTAATGTCAACATGGTGAAGCTTTTTGCTTTGAAAGGATTATAACTTTTCTTTTTGAAGTGATGCACTTCTCTGACAACTTAGAAGTCAGCTTCCTTCCTTAGGTTTCTCTTGGTATTTCCCATCATTACAGATATCATTACTGAGAATTTACTGAGTCACTCACAATAAACGATGAGTGCAGGACTGTTATTTTTTCATGAAGGGGAGAATTGAGACAGTGGATCTTTTGCATATGTAAGAGTTTATTTGATGTAAAATTAAGAATAAAAGCATACTTTGACAAGCAGAGAAACCTCCACAAGATAAGGTCTCTTCTGGCTGTTGCTCACTAAAGATACAGGCATTGTTCCTCCCTGTCTAAAGCATTGAGACATAAAACTGAAGTAGAAAACAGGCATCTCACCCCTTTCTCACATAAGAAGCACTTGCTATATAGATGTAGCTTTATATACATATACATATACATAGATCTATATCTATGCACATATTAATAAAAATAGATGTATCCATATCTATCTATATGTATGTATAAATAAGTGCTTCTTTCCTGCACCAGCTGTCACCTCTGAAGCATACGCCTGGCTAGGAAAGCCGACAAATGCCTTCTGAAGCAGATATATCTTCTATTTCCATAGCCTGTTGGCAGGAGGTGGTAGTAAGGATTAAGAAATTGGTTCTATTCCTGCTAAGAGCCAACTGGCTGGGAGGATGCTTTGGGGCACTGTGCATGTGATATGTTGGTAGTTCCTGAACTGAAGAGGAAAAAATGAATTTGTATGCGGATATCTGAAATCTCTGTCTATTCCGTGCTCATCACTCAGCCACCTAGGCTTGCTCTTTGCAAGGATGCTGCAAATCATACCTGAAGGCTCCGAGCCAAAATCTGACAAGCCTTTACACTACCTGACACATGTACTGCAACATCCAAGTTCTTTGCAGCCTCTTCAAAATTCAGAAGGTCAAATTTTGCCCTCAGATATCAGTACACAGCTCTCATTGCCCTGGTTTTAACCTCACAATGGTTCAACTTCGGCATAACCTAGTGCAATTAGCACTGGGTCAGCGAGAAGAAAAGAATGGCTAGGACCTTACTTGGATTATGTTAGGGCACGTTGACCTGACCTTGGCCACAATTTTGCCCACAGACACAAAGGGCAGTTAGAAGCATCACAATGTGTCAAGACCCACTCACTTGGCAAAGGAAACAACACTACAGGCACTGCCTTGCCTTAGCCCCAGGTGTAACCACCTGGATGACCCAACACCATCACTCTGCTAGAGGCAAGCAGCAAAACTTGGCACCAGATCCTACCATGTTACACAGCACCTCCCCGTCCCCAAAGTCCTGTTAAGGGGGTCTCCAAATCCAAATTTGCAGCACTGTAATTGAAAGTAGCACCAAACATTGTCATAACTGATCCGTGCTGATGGTGATCAAGATTAATGCACGAGTCTGCATTGAACTAAACAGGCAGGAGTTCTTCCTGAGAATGGAAACAATGTGAAATATTCTCTAGAGTGAGCAAAATGGGGAGGACAGGCATAACGAACATTAGCTGGAGGGTTGCACATACATATTCATTTGTCATAGCTTTCAAATGTCATAATGAAATGTAAGATATTGACATTTCCTTGTGAGCATATAGAGTTTTTCGTCTCCAATTACTGCTGAGTTAATCTAAAAATGGCTAGTGAACTCTATCTGTTTTTTCCCTATTTTTTAAATTATTTTTTTAAAACTAATCCTGAAAGAGGTCAGACATCAGTTTTCAGAATTTTCACTGCTTTGTTTATTTTACTGTTGTTTAATTCACAGCAAATGTGCATCAGCAGGAGCTATATGACTTACTGTGGCCCTTTTTTGCTGCGGATAAAAAAAGTCCCTGTAGCCACCACTGGATAAAATTGACACAAAGTGCTCTTTTGTGCTGAGAAAAATCCATGGTACCTTGAAAACAAATTACTCTACAACTTAAAATTTCCTGCACAGTAAGCAGTGCTTTGCAGAGAAAGACCATGTTCAAGAAATAAGGAACACGCAGAGATCAAACAAAATTTGCTGCCAAATCTACCTTGAGAGAAATTGATAGGGTGAAACAGGGCTATGCATTTCCCCTGCTCCGCTCTGACAGCACAAGAATTCTTTCCTCCTTCCTTCTTCTCTGCTCTCCTTCCTTTCCTCTTCTGCTCTCTTTTTCTCTCTTTTTTCTCCCTCACATTATATTCTCTGTGAAAAGAAGAAAACGTGATCCCATGCCCCAAATCTGAATATCTATTCAAGTGAAGAGAGGAAAATATGATCTAAACCTGCAGCTCTGACACCATCTCCTGCAGCTTGAGATTTGCCTCCAGTCCCTGTGGCGAGGCTGCAGCCGAGGCGCAAGGCTTTCTGCTGTGGACACCACTGCCAAAGCTGTAATTTTTGTCCCTGCTGCTTCCTTGAACCTAACAAGTAATTTGCCACCACTGACTTATGCCCAACGTACATTCCCATCTATCCCTGTGGTCGTTCAGGTGAAAAAGACAGAGCATAAATAGTAACTGAACCTACAGCAAAGCAAAAAAGGACTGAGGATTTCTGTGATGTCAGGAAGGAGATTTTGTCATGTCTGTTTCATGCACCTCTGGGGTGGGGTGGCATTGCTTTCTTCGTATTTCTATTTAATAGCTCCTTAAAACACAACCTAGGAAGTAAGGACCAGAAGCACGAAACTCACTTCTGTTCTGCTTCAGTGCTAAAGTTCCACATCCTCCTTGACATCCACCAGTAAATTCAGAAGCATTTGGTGAACAGCAGAGGCAGCTCCTAAAAGGAGACATCAAGGTTTAATCCACGGAGCTGCATGAGATGCAGCTGCGTCTGTTACGTTTGGGAGCCTGCTCAAATCATCGGGCAACAACCCTGCACGGAAAGCTGATCCAAACATGCGGCTTCCTAGGCTGTGCTCAAACCCTCCCAGCAGCCCTGCACAATGGGACAGCTCTGGAAAACCTGGATCCGTTGCTGGTGGGGCAGGATGAGGCGGCGGGGAGCTGAAAGGGACCTGCCAGGGCAATTCCTGAAGCAGAGCTTGGGTGCAGAGAGGCAAGTGAAGCTTAAAATAGAGCTTCAGACTAATGCTGTGCAAAGCACTGTAATATTTGCGAACAGGCACCTTCCAGCCTTTCGGTGACCTTCTGCAATATGCATTTTGCTGAAATGAGACTATTGCAAGAAACTTTATATAAACACAGAAACACTCTCTGTGGCCCTGCATGCATCCCCCAGTCAGACAAACTGGAGCCTGCAGTTCAAGTTCCTTCTCAGTCAAGGCAGCAGAGAGGTACAACCTCGCATTATCTTTAAAAACTTCAGTAAAACACACTTTGAAAGCAAGCCTAAAAGGGACCAGTAAAGCAGGGAAAGTTTGGGAGCAGTAATTATGCAGAGATGCTTCTGCAAACAATGACAAATATCTACTTTCATTTTGCCACTTCTTGGCAGGGATATTTATACAAAAATCCTGTTCATTTCACTGCAGTTTCTGTGCATGATTCAGTGGTCACAGCAGATCTTGTAGAGAAAATGAAAAACTGCTCATTTAAGTTTTACGTGTTTTCTGATCAGACAAAACTTTTTTCAAGCCATTGGTTTTAATCACTCTCTATCTGCAACTATATCTTTCTTCATCGCTTCAATGTCATCATGAATACCTAAAGAAACAGACATCCCTCCCTGGTGTTGGACTCTGTAGGTGAAAAATTCCAAAATGTTTTCTCAAACTGCTCGTTTACTTTGCCTTTTAGCAAATTAGCACAATCTTTGCCATGCCAGTCACCTCCTTTTCAACATCTCCCAGAGCATCCATGGAGAACAAGCTGACAAGGTCTAGACAATTTATTTTCCTCTAGCTATGTATTGTCAATTATGCAGTTTTCGAGCCCTTTCTATCACTCAGCAAGCTTCATGTTTACCGTGTGGCTGCCAATTCTTTGCCCTTTACAAAGGCCTTGTTTGGCTCCTAACGTTTCCTCTTTAGGTATCAAGGAAATTTAAAGTCATCTCTATAAATCTTGGAGGTGATTTCTTAATGAAAAGCTGAGCAAAAGGATAGGAGCTGGCCCGTGAACTACCACCTAGACAGCAATATCCCTTGGAGTGCCAAGTATGCCATAGCAGGCAATGTCAGGAACCCTACGGCTCGCGGAGACTGTAAATGAGACTGACTGCTCCTCAGTCCCTGTTAAAGGAAACTGTCCACACAGTGGACAGGCGCAAAACAGAACGGGGATTCATAGGGAGAGAGAGGAAACATTTTCCTACAGCTTCCAGATTGAATGGCAGATTTTTCCCTCCCACATGCTGAGAACGGTGGCCCAATTCCTAACTCCAACAGAAGTGAGGACATTGATGAGTTTATTTTAGTGATTAGAGTTGTTTCTCACGTTATTAAAAGCATATCACAGAGGTATTTTAGGTTAGCTGAAAAAAAAAATCATTTTAGATGCATTTTATTCTCCTAAACTTCAACTAGGTTGTAATGGTCATTCTTCCCCTTCCATTCAAAAAACAAAATCAATAACAATATATAAAAAAAAACATGAATCAGGTCTGCAATTGGGCGTGAGACCTCTCTGGGCCCAATTAGGAACACTAATGACAGAAGCGTCTTAAATATCAAGCAATGAGGCTTATACTCTTTAGCTTGTCTTACTGGGTGGTGACTTCCTCCGACCTGAATTCATCGTGTAAAATCTAGTCAGGAGTACTGCACCTGGCACCTTCTTTGCAGCGGGGCTGAGGACAGCGGCTGTAGGTCCGAGCTTTACTGCAGCGTTCCCTTAGGATGCAGATGTCGGATATTCAACTACTGCCTCTGACAGAGGCTGCACACTCCCACCTCTCGCTTCCTTAGAAACAGCTCTAACCAACTATTCCAAATGCTGCCACTGGATTTTAATCATTATTTTTTTTTTTTTTTTTTTTTCTTTTTTTTTATTTTTTTTTTTTTTTTTTTTTTTTTGCATACCTGCATTATGCCTTCCTCTCTCTCCTCAGTTTGCTCTGATTTTATCCACCTTGTAGGGAGGCTACAAACGCCTCTCCAACAGCAGCTAACGCCAGGCAGCATATCTGCTATTCACTACCTGTAGCCAGCCCCTTTTCTGGCGTGTTGTGAGCAGCCCAGTGCTCCGTGCAAGGCAGGGCTCCGGATACGGAGCTGGGCTCGGCAGTGGCCGTCTCGGCTTCCCCGCAGCGAGCCACTGCAGGGGACAATCAGGGAATGACAGAGGAGGGAGAACGTGTGGGACTGCGGCTGCAATTTTCTGCCAGAAACCCCGGCTCTGCAAAAGTCTCTCTATAAAAAAAAACAGAAAAACACGTAATCAGAAAAGCTGTTTCAATTTAAAATGCTCTGTGAATACCTGGCCGAGTGCAGCATTCCCGAGCGGGTCTCCCAGGTATCAGCCACCTGGAGCCCACAGCAAGCAATCAGGCTAGAGCAGCTCAAGAGCCTCCTCATCTCTCAGCTGCAACATCTGCAGTTGATAAGGCCAGTCTATTTACACCTACATAAATCAGCATAAATATGTAAACCAGAGTAAGTCAAATTCAGCACAGCACACAAAACCAGTGTTAGCCACCCTGGGATGCTGGGACAGAGCCTGGGCTGCTGCTTCTTCCTCCCAAAGACACCATGAATTATTCATATGCTACCTAATAGCCCAGCAGGTCCCTCCTTCGCTTGGCTTGAGGCCTCAGGGCTTTTTCCTCCTTGCTGTTCCATAAAATTATCTCCAGCTGAACATACATGTAGAAAAAGCACCGCCACATCCCACGAGTTCACTATCTAAACAGGAATGCAAGACAAGAGGTGGGAGCTCCCTACAGGGAGGAAGGTCTGAGGGCAATTTCTGAAGCCCTGGGCAATAAAGGGAGTGGACTGGGCTTAAGTAGGTGGTAGGTAGGTCACACAACACTGAAGAGGAAAGGGAGGAAGGAAGCCCCTGAATTTTAGCCTTTTGCAGGACTTTCCAAAAGCTCATGAGAGCGGGAGTGAGGGGGTTATTCTTGGAATATGTGCATCCTTGGCGCTCCTGTATGAGATGATAAAGAAATCAGCAAGGCTTTAAGACACCTCAGTATTCAAGCAGAAAAGAGGCTTTGGAAGTAAATCCATGTTCTTTGTTATCATCGATATAAAAATCCGGTCTTGTTTTAAAAGGAAGTCACACATTTGTATCAAAACACTATTCTGCATTGTAATCAACATAATAGATGTCTTAAGAAATAATACTAATTTGCCCAAGGTAAAAAGCCAAGCTACTTCTCCAGCACAAATTTTTGAAAGTTCAGGTTTAAATATGAAGCTTTTTTGACAGCTCGTCTGGAAGAAAAGATCAAACACCACTTACTTCCTATTTTCCTTTATATAAATTGTTTTGTTCTATTGGGAAGCAGCCAAACTTCAACTACTGAGTGCAAAACAGCAACAAAAGAAGCTTTAACAAGACCAGATTTATTTTCCTCTTGATTGCAGCATCGCAAAATCTTCAGTGCTTCCCTTTAACTAAGTGGGCTTTAAGACTGCTTTCTCAATTTTAAGAGGACTATGTATGCAAAAGGGATGTAGTGAGGGAAGAGTCACACAGTAAATATTCTCCCTCTGAATTTAACATCTCCTGTAAGCCCTCTGAGATTGTGGAGGACAGAATTTGATGGGTTTTTACAGCTTTCTATTCCTAAACAGCTCAATTCCTAACTTCATAGCCTCAGAGAAAGCAAAACATGTCAGCTTCATCAGACTGTCTAATAGACCCTGAAAACTTTTATTTCCTTAATATGCTTCTTACCTTGAAGGTAAAATCATCTTTTTCCTTGAACTTACTCTACATTATTTATATGACTTCAGCCTAAGGGGTCCAACACAGGACTGAGTTTCAGAAGCCCAGCAAGTGGTGCTGCACTAGCACCAAGTATGTGCTCACATTGGCCTTGGCAAACCCAGAGTAACGCAGACCAGGAGTAGCTTCTGATGACCCATACTATTCTGCTCTTAAAAGGCCTAGTGCTAATTACACTAACCCAACTGGCTGCATGATTTCTACAGCAAAAGGGAAGGGACATTAGCTTGTGTTTGTAAAAGGAAAGGCACTGAAACTGCTATTTTTTTAGCCTACCATGAAGGATGGTTAAGATAAGCCAACTCTCTTGCAACACATATAACACAGAAGGTTTTAGATAGAGGTTTTCAACTGCAGACTCATCATATAGAAGTAATAAAACTTATAATTCACATATGTTCCCCATCACGCATTACCACTAAATAACTATTAAATGCTATTGCCTGCCAACTTTCCTCACTGAGAGATGGAGAGCACTTGATGTTCTACAGAGGGGCTGGTGACACCTGTGAACTTTGCCCATGTTACAGGGCCTGGACACTAACATACACACTACACCGTCAGCAGGTCCTTTCACACAGGTATTTGTACCATCATTATGCAGGAAACTGTGGATCAGAAAGCAAATCTACAGTAGGTGAGCAGAAAGCAAATCTAAAGGAGATGTCAACTCTCCCTGACCATTTCTACCATTTCTGCCTAGTGAAAACACAGCACAGTGAAAACTTCAGCTATCTCCAGACAGCTTTCTCCCACATATTCCTCTCTAGAACACAGAGCAAACACTGTGCCTGCTTCTAAAGCATTCCATGGATCAAGAGAGGCCACCAGATATTCATTCTGAAGAAATACATTAACACCCATTTGACTACTGATGCTGGGCCTTTTGTCCTCATTTAGCAAGTTGAGTATACGATTGAAAGTTAGCTTGTATGTCAGGTATCATCATGCATATCACATCCACAATGTGTGCACACACAAACATGACATTCCAGAAGGGGTGTAGTCGGACTTGCTAAAAAACCATCATTACTGAAGGTTACTCTAAATTATTTTATGGTGTTATGTCATTACAAATAAACTGGTGGATTTTGTGAAATTGAGAGAAACTGACAATTATTTGGGGGCTGCTTAGAGAAATAACAACAGCGGCTTCTCTAATAAAATGAAGTATTCTAGCCAAGGGTACTTGTAGGGAATCTGCCTTCTGTCACACAGTATCAAGTTTCCAGAGTGTCAAAAAATAACTACCCTGAGCCATAAACATTCTAAGTGTGTTCACAGCAGCTCTGCAATTCCGAGCTTGTATCCAAAGACCCCATTCCTTATGGATTGTGTATCATTCACGTTTTCTATTCTAATTTTGTTAGTTAAAAAACTGTGATAATTTCGCTCATCTCTGATCCTAGAATCCCGTAACACTTAGTAAGGAATCACGCTTTACTAAGCAATGCATGCCACACATCCGAATGAACTGAGGCATTGTTATTAAAAACACGGAAATAAACATGTGGTGCTCAGCAATTTGAAACATTCCTATTCGCACCTACTGGGCTAGATATGTGACAGGAAACATAATTTACATTTTGGCGGCAGATGTGTTGTCTCTGTTCCTCTGCAGTGGAGTCCCACCATGCACATAGTGTTTTACATGAGAAAGAACAACACGGCACGATTAGTGCTACTCTGAATGCAACTCATAATCTAGTTGTGTCTAGTAATGGTAAAGTAATCTGGTAATAATGTAGAAATGATAAGATCTTTCTTCTTCACAAACTGTCTTTCAGGGTTTTCTACGGCCATCACTTCTAAAAATTTGTGGTCGTTTCTGTATTTTTTTTTTAAAACTTGAAAACCACTCTCTGATTTAATTCTCTGGAAACAGTACTATAAAAACAAACCTGATGTACCCCAATGCCAAACATAAACCGTTTTGATTTCAAATACACTGAGAACAGAGTGAAGAGAGTACTAAAATGAAAACACATCCAATATATGCATGAAGAAGGCTAGCTCATACATCCTCCCATAACAGCATAAAAACCTAGTTTTGAGGACTTTTTTTTAAAAAAGAGTTTCATTTCTCAGGTTAACCTTTTATTCTGCCTTCAGGCAAGTCTCTTCTTCCTAAACCAGAGCATCTTCCCATGAAGCTCATTCTACAACTTGTTTGTTTATTAACAGCATGAGGAGCCTATGCAAGGGTGTGATAAGTCTCCACTGCTGTGCTGAGGAGTTACAGTTATAGTGAGGATCAGCAGCACATCAGAATAAATTAAAAAAACAAAACAAAAGCAGCTCAATTTCTCTCCACTTTTGGCAGTGCTACTGCATACTTAATAATTAAATCTGACACAAACTTCGTTTGTGTTTCTGGAAGATGTTGCCCAATGATCTATAACATAAGCAAAAAAAGAAACTTTGCCAAAACGTAATCTCCCATGTATAAATAAGACATTATGCTACACCCTCCTCTTTCTTGAGGTGCAACATAGTAGATGGCTTGACATCTCTGATATTGTATTTTAAACAGTAAGCTTGCTATTCTCCGTGGTTTGTATGGATACACACTGCAAGGTTTGATAATTTCTGAGGAGAAGAGGAGGCAAAAAAAAAGCAAATAAAAAAGTCATTAAAACTCATTCTCAAAAATGATTATATTGACTCTACCATTTGAGACCATCTCACAGAATCACAGAATGAGAGAACCACAGAATCACAGAATGGTTGAGGTTGGAAGGGACCTCTAGAGATCATCTAGTCCAACCTTCCCTGCTCAAGCAGGCACACCTAGAGCAGGTGGCACATGGTGGTGTCCAGGTGGGTTTGGAAGACCTCCAGAGGAGAGTCCACAGCCTCCCTGGGCAGCCTGTGCCAGGGCTCAGGCATCCTCACAGTGAAGAAGCATTTCCTCATAGGGAGATGGAGCTGCCTGGGTTTCAATTTATACCGATTACCCCTTGTTCTGTCACTGGCTACCACTGAGAAGTGTTTGGCTCCATCCATTTTACATTCTCCCTTCACAAATTTGTACATATTGATCAGATCACCCCTCAGCCTTCTCTTCTCCAGGCTAAATAGGCCCACCTCATTCAGTCTCTCCTCATAAGACAGATGCTCCAGTCCCTTCATCATGTTGGTCGCTCTCCGCTGGACCCTCTCTAGAAGCTCCACATCCTTCTTGTCCTGGGGAGCTCAGAGCTGCCCCCAATGCTCCAGCTTTGGCCTCCCCAGGGCTGAGCTGAGGAGCAGGATCCCCTCCCAGACCTGCTGGCAACATCCTCCTGATGCAGCCAGAATCCCACTGGCCTTCTTGGCCACGAGGGCACTGCTGCCCCATGGTAAACTTGGTGCCAACCAGGACTCCCAGGTCCCTCTCCGTGGAGCTGCTTTCCAGCAGGTCAACCCGTAATCTGTGCTTGTGCCTGGGGTTATTCCTCCCCAGGTGCAGGACCCTGCACTTGTCCTTATTGAACCTCATGAGGTTCCTCTCTGCCCAGCTCTCCAGTCTGTCCAGGTCCCTCTGGATGGCAGCACAGCCTTCTGGAGTGTCGGCCACTCCACCCAGCTTGGGATCATCTGCAAACTTGTGCCCTTGTACAAGTCATTGATGAACGGGTTGAACAGCCCTGGGCCCCGTACTGGCTCCTGGGGTACATCACTGGCCACAGGCCTCCCACTGGACTTGGCCCAATTTATCACCACACTCTGAGCTCTGCCATCCAGCCAGTCCACAATCCAAATCTCTGTCTACTCATCTAACCCACACTTTCTGAGCTCCCCCATAAGGATGTTATGGGAGATGGTTGAAAGCCTTGTTGAAATCAAGGTCCATGGCTTTCCCGTTGTCCATCCGGCCAGTCATTCTATCATAGAAAGCTATCAGGTTGGTGAAACATGACCTCCCCTTGGTGAATCCATGCTGACTACTGATCAGCTTCTTCTCCTTCACATGCCTAGAGATGTTCTTTAGGATGAGCTGCTCCATCACCTTTCCAGGATGGAGGTGAGGCTGATGGGGCTGTAGTTTTCTGGGTTGTCCCTCTTGACCTTTTTGAAGACTGGAGTAACTTGAGATCTAGTCACTTCCTCCTTGACTCCAATACTAATCCAGAACAGATCTCCAGGATTCGCAAACTACAAAGAAGTGTCTCCCTCCCTTTCTAGCATAGTCCTGTGCAATGCTAAAAAGCTGAATATTTGGACAAATTCAGCACAAGTGTCACTACAGGTTTTCTCTCAACACGCAGCTGGAGCAGCGGCAACAACATGAAACCAGATCAGTTGGGGGGCATCTTTAATGAAGGCAGCTGCAAAAACTGCTCCCGAGCTGGGTGGCAAGCGGGTGCCCGAGGCAGCAGCTGCCACCCGCGCACCCACCGCAGTCACACACGGGGTCCTTCCCCTGTGCCCTGGTTAGTGCTCTTTTGGCAGAACATCCTCTATGACAACAGACACCGAAACATTTCAAAGACCTGCTTTGAAATCGAGTCCGATCGGAATCACTTCAGAAGTTTTTCTTTGTGCTCTTGGCACCAAGTCATGTGTTAAAAGACAAATTGTTAGGGACAGAGAGCTGATGTTTCAGTAGACCACCTCCTTGAAGCTGCCTGAAGAGTAATAAAATTCCTTCCCACAAAAAAAGTTTCCCACACACTCCACAAATATTTTGGAGGGCGTGCAGTGAATACAGAAGATGTAAATTGTAACAGTGAGCCAAGAGAGAGAGCCAGAACACCACTACTTTGATAATTGCAAGAACCAGAAAAGAAATCGTGTTGACAAGAATCTGTAAATTCCCAAGCCAGAGGGTGGACAGGATAGTGAGCATGACATTGAACTCTGGTTCAGGACAGCTTCATGCTCTTCATCTTCCTTACGCACGCGCAGAACTCCCCAATGCCTGGAACATTTCCTTTGCTACAATCTCTGTCCTTCGCTGTGGCCTCCATCCTTTCATATTTCTGCTTTGAGTCCTTGGTACATCTCCTAAAATGCAGGAAAGCAAAAAGCATCCGTGTGATTTCTCAACAGCTGACATTGGTGAGAAGTGTCCACACATCTGAACAATGCTAATTCCTAAGGTATCTTTCCATACCTTAAATCACAGCAGGTTCAGTGCCATGCTGTACTTCTACAAGTCCCCTGGATCCCCCTTGTCATATTTTTAATGCACCTTTTCTTTGGTGCCAGGATCAAATTCACTAAAGGCAGATTTCTTTCCAACTGGAATCTTAACCACCAGCATGGACTTTCCATTTGTGACAAAAGACTAGGACAAAACTACTAGAGAATCTGTGGTTAAAAATTAAAAACAACCAAAAAAAAAAAAAACCCAAATAGACAAAAAAAAACCCTGTATGTTCCAAGGAATTAAGATCAACTGCGACTGCACAAAGTGACACTAAACAGTCTTAACAGTGCAACAATGATGCTATTAGATTCTTGTTTAGAATTTGTTTTTACGTGTGAAATTACAGTAGATCTTGAAACTTTGTTTTCAGTGAGAATCAAGAACTTATCTACATTAAAGCTTCTAAGAAACCTTCCATGTTTACAATAGAGTCTTTTTAAAAAAAAAAAAAAAAAAAAAAAAAAAAAGTATTTGCTTTTGCCTTTAAAGAGTTGTTTATTTGCCCATAAAAAATATTTTTTAATGCATTTGACATTTCCTGGTAGGTACGCTGTTTATCTTTCAGAAGATCAAAAAAAAAGCAAATCATATTTATGTGCCTGTTTACCAAAACATAATCTGTGGTTTTACAGGCGTAGAAGAAGAGATGTATTGCTCTGTGGTATGACTCAGACACTTCAGTGAACATTTACAACTGCTGTTTAATGAATATACAAAATCTACTCCTAGGCCTGCTGAGGATACGGGATTTTCAAAGTCACATTCTGAGAGAATCGGCCCTCACCATAGGCATGGCACAGATGCTTCCAACAAATGGCTTAAGATTAGACCTTTAGCAAGGGAAATTATGGAGAAAAAAAAAAGATGTATATACAGCTTTCCTTTCCAATTCCTTGAAATTTCTAATTTCCTTGAAAGAAAATTTACATGAAATGGAGATTTTTATCATAAAATAGGCTTTTCTCTATTGTCACATGTATCTTCTGTTTCAAATTTCAGGGTTGATACACAGGAGCATCCTTTAGTAGGAGAACATAAGCAGGTACAAAAAGTTCGAACTTAAAATCTTCCCTTTTCTTCTACATCTGCCACATTACCAGTGATTTGTCACATATGCTACTTTTCAAATGTCATTTTCAAACGAAGCAGACTTTGGGGACAGGGATTATGCATGTACATTTTGTTCTGGCTGCAGTTTGGGAGAAATAATCATAAGAAAGCCAGATAAAACAAGTTCTGCAACCAGGTCCTAGTTTTATTTCCTTCCACCAAAAACATCCCTTTGGTTGTAAATAATAAATTAAAAAAAAAACCCACAAACGTGTATCACTAATTATAAGGTAGATTCAACTAATGCACTGCTCTTAGCAAATGCCAGACAAGACAAAGCAGTAGAAAACAGATGAAGAAATCCCTACGAAAATATTTAGTATTCCACTGAAAGCATATTTCATTACTATTCTAAAAGCAGGAGTTACAGCCTACCAACACCGTAGCTAACAGGTTTCTAAGGAGTGCTGCAGAGCTGAACAAAGTACAAGAAGGGAAAAAAGAGGGAGAAATTTGCCATATTTGATTGCTGAATGGTATGTGAATATCTAAGATGGGGGAATATATTGTTTAAAAACGTCTGATATAAACTCATCTTCATGCACCAGTCCCCTCTTCAGCAGAGGTGCACGGATACAGAACCATGGAGCACAGGAACAGGCTCTGACCACCGAAGGGAAAGGAGAAACTCCATGAGGTCACAGGAAGAGCAGAGGTGACCATAGAGGCCCCTCAGTGCCCACGGACCCTACAGGGCAACACAACAGAGGGTCTTCCATTGGGATCACCTGAGGGCTGTCACAGCTCACAGCTCCTGGCTCTGCTCCAGTGGGAAGGTTTCTCCTGCATCGCTCATCTCCACAAATCCTACGCTGCTCCCAGATCTCAGTCTCCACTGCACAGATATCACAGGGGCATCTGACAGCTTACAAATCCAAATGAAGGCACATAGGAGGAATTCTTGCAAACTATCAGCATGTTCTTTTGGTAGGAAGCAGGGGAAAACAAGCCAGAAGAAACAGCAGCATCTTCTAAGAAGTGACATTGCAGGGAATGATGAATACTCACTCAAGTTACTCAGAATAAATAACATTTCAGTCACAAAATGGCACGTCCTCATCATAGCAAACTGCCTTTTGATTTAGTCAGTGATAAATCCGAAGTTGAACTAAAACAGAGTTCAATTTTACAGACCTACCAGCTATGATATAACCCAGTAGCATAATTTCACCACAGGTGTTTGGTTTGATATTTTTTCAGTCCAAACACTGTATTTTTTGTTTGCAATTTCAATAGAGAAAGACAGTGACAGATTATTACAACTGTAACTTTATATTACTCACCCTGTGTGCTAGTATGCGATAAAGACATTTTTCCTCTTTCTTTGTATATGTGCTGTTCCACGCCCAATTATTTGTGCCAAAATGACAGTACAGCGAGTTTCTACAGTATTATCTATGCTGCAAAATCTTCCAGTGTAAGTGATTTTTATGCACTTTGAAATCTTGTGGTTGGTTTAGGGACATGGTAAAGATGCATGACTGAGAAATGCTTTCAGAGATTTATAATCTATTACTCGTCTGCTGAGGCGCGTCTCGGTAGCAGAAATAGGGCATCTGATGCCCTTCAGCTACTCGGAGATCACGCAGAAATCCTGCCTGATCCATCCACAAGGCTCCGCACCGGCTTCCTGCAATTAAAGAGCAAGCAGAATTAAGTGGAGGTGCCGCTCCTGCTTCGTCCAGCAGTTGAGTTGCCTTGACTTCACCTCTCTGTGGACAACGAGACAGTTGCATAAATCACTGTGGCTTCACTGGCAGCCATTTGTTTAAGCCTATGGCCCATGCAACACAGACAGAAAATAAGGATTTCAGGATTTATTTGCTGCCTTTCTCACACGTGTTGTTGGTTCTTAAGAGGGTATTTCTACCCAAGTGGATGGGGAGGACAAGATCAAGTGGAGTGTAATTAACACCTTGTCAATGCCAAATATTTTCTAAGGTTTTCTAAGGTTTGATATCTGGTCAGTTTTTATCAGTTTGAAAGAAAATTCCTATTTCTTCCAAACCAGCAGCTCTTTTTGTCCACTTCAGCAGTAACGTTATTTCACTTCCCATCCACCAATACGTACAATTAAAATGCAAGGCAAGAAGTTCAGTGTCAAGATACTTCAAGCACAAACCAAAATTTTAAAAACACATATGTTATTGTCACCTGGGAATCTTAGTGCCAGTGTCCCAGAGACAGCAAAAGGAAAAGAACTTATATTTAAAATCATATGCTTATACAACTAACTATAACGAAACTATAATAACACGCTACCAGAAGCATGCATCAGTAATTATAATTCTTAAGTATTCTAACATTCATGCCATGAAAATGAAAGGAACATAATTAAGAACTACAGCAAACAAAGGTTTTTATTTATATCTAGTCAACATTTCTGTCACTGATAATTGCAGGCCTTAATGGAAACAATTTGATCCATTAAATATGTACAAAATAAGTATGATGGATATGCAAACTATATTTCACTTGTTTCAAAAGAAGAAACTGTATTAAAAATCAATTAGGGAAGGGACTGGTTGGTATAGGGAACCAATAATGAGATGCAACAGCACAGAACTATTCATTAAAATAATATTGCTTTTAATTTAGTCTCTTTCATGAATCTTTAATGAACAAATCTTTCAGGAAGGAATGCTGGTTTTTATATTTATTTCTTATTATTGTAGCTAACTGTAATTGTTATTTGCAAGCATTTTACAAATTGATTTAATAAGGATAGACCACAGTCATTCAAATGGTCTGGTTTTGCTAGACTAATTCTATTTCATCTGGATACAAGTCTAAATTGTTTCTGCCTTTTTTCAGTTTTTGCCGTAAGGATTGTTACAGTGAGGGCTAATAAACGGTGAAGAGTGGACAGCAACACTTTCAGCTGAAGTTTCATTATGGTTTATATTCAAGGAGCCTCCAAAACCAGTCTAGTTGCATAGAAGTCCAAGAGGGTTTAATTCTGATGAGAAGAGCTCTGTTTTCAGACTTTGGTCTCTACTGAGGCCCGTCAGGAGAATGAGTCATCTTCCCTTTTAGACTAGGCCATAAATATCACTTTTCACCACATCATCCTAAAGTATCCCAGGGATTTTATTCAAAATTCTAGTCACATGCAGAATGCTGTGAAGAGCTATGAGAAGCTGCGACAAAATATTGGTTGTTTTGGAGAATTACCAAGACAGCCAATTTTCCTCAGACATAAATGAACTAGACTGGAGGGCATGTGCAAAAAAAGATTCAATTTATAGGAGTTCAGGTGTTAGGACAAAAATTGTCATCCTTTCCCTTTCCTGCTCTGCATTTGCAATGGGATCAGTGGATTTTAATCAATCCAGGACCTAAATCTTTACCTAGATCTTCTCTGACAGCTACAGAAACCCCCAGAATGGGCAGGTGCATCTCCTTCTGCCAAATACCACCTCTGTTAAACATAATTCGTGCTTCCTGGCTGAGTTTGACAAATTCCTTGCCACTGTCATCCTTCAGCAGTGTGTCTGGAGAACGCTGAGGTCAATGGTTAGAGGGATGAATAACCTTGAACAAAGTTTTGCATTGCTGTCAAATATCACAGTAAAAGATGATATCTTAAATTCCCAGTATCTAGATTCCTGTGACTATCCACGAAAATTAGCATTAAAATATTCCCTCTCCCTTGTCCCCCAAAAAGGGAGGGGAGGATGGCAAAACCAGCTAAGAACCAAGCAATCTGTGAGAATCAGAAGACTAAAAGAGAGAATTTTCTGAGAATCAGAAACTAAAAGAAAAGTAAATATTCTTGGAATTGTTGTCTTTTTTTCAAACTCATGATTTTCTGAGGGAAAAAGAAAGATAGTTGAGGTTGGAAGGGACCTCTGAAGATGACGACTTTTGAGCAGGTTATTTTTAATCATGAGGTTGGAAGTGCTGAGTCACCTCTGTTCCATATGTCTGTGACTGCAAGCACAACATATGCTCATGTGCTATGAATTTCATGAGGAAGACAGAATTTTTATACTGACAGATGCTGAGGGACTTCAGTCTACTCATGTTAGTCTCAAAACTGGAAATGCACAGGCTGGAGAGAGCAATGCTGACTACATGCATCCTACCTCAGAACCAGACAGAGTCTTGCCACAAAGGCTTAACACGGTCCCCAAGCTAATAATCTCTGGCAAGAATCAAAGCGCCTTAATCTAGGCCTGGTACCAAGTAAATTTGGCCAGACTCTATCTTATCCTGATCAGAAAAGTCTGTGGAGCACTGCTTCCCATGTCTGTACAGGCTTGGATTTCCATTAGTGTGCACATCTCTGCACTGAGTTCCTGTACGTAGCGCACACTTTCTTCAGAGCTTGTCTGTTTACTTCTTGGAAGTATGAAAATATGAGTTACTACACATGAACTGGAAAAAAACCCCAAAGGATTGGTAAGTTTTAAACACACCACATCATCATTCTGTCAGATGAAGAATTCCAGCAAAATATAATCCAACCCCCTTTCTAGTTCTTGGACATGCGTATGGGCTATTTTCTTCTTAAACCCATGAGCAGGCTGATTTCTTGCAGCTTTGCACTGGCTTTGAAGAGAAGTCACTCTCAAAATATATTTATTCCAGTATTTTATAGGAAAGGGAACTTTTGGTAGGAGGATCCCCACAAGAGTTCCTTGACTCTGGCATGCAATTTCACTTGCAAGATCCTATTTTAGACTCTTTACTACGCTTTCTGTTCAGATGTTTGGGTGGTTAGTGTGAGGAAAAAGACAACTAAACTGCTCCCTACAGAGGAACAGCATTTTTAGTCATTTGCTGCTCTCTTTTTCCTCTTGCTGTTTTTTTGCTATTTTGCTATAAGTTTTGTATTACTCTTTCACAGAGAAGCTGGAGCCATTACTGAGCTATGAAGTTGTGTGTGTCTCATTTAAATTCATCAGAAATACACTCTTCTTTAATCTGCCTCAGACTAGTCAAAGACCGAAGAGAAACAGTGTGAACCTGTTCTGCACTATCAGAGGAAAATGAAGCAAATACACAAATCACAGAAAGTTAGTGGTCCAGGTTCCTCTGCTATTTTGGCTTCTTCTGCAGGAGTTTCTAGAGATTCTGCATTATCTAGAAATGAATGCCTTGTGTTTACTGGGAAAATCCTTCTCAAACACCATTATTCACAAAAGCAACAAACACTAAGCAATAACAAAACTATATCTGACACTACTAAATAGTATTTTATAGGACATTCCTCCTAACTCTATAATGAGAGGATTCAGAATATACCTTGGGTCATGAAATTGCTTCTGGAAAAGCAAAAAACAATCCAGATATTGAATTTAAAAGCTCTGTTTAAAAAAAGCCAAATTAAGACAAAATCCACTTGTTTTAGAGACTCCTGAAGAGTATGCATAATAAATTTAGAATCCTGAATCACATGTCCTCTTTTATCCTTACTCTTTTAACATTTCTATTTATAAGAAAAAAACCCACACACGATATGAAAGCAAGAAATAGATAACAGGAATCCTAATTGTAGAGATCTTGGATCAAATATGAATGTAGCAAAAACTAATTCTGAATTTGTTTTCTGTATGTTTCAAGTAAGGGAGAATGCACAATGCTGCTAATAAGTATTAGTTCTCTATCTAAAATAACCTGGATAAGGCAAATTAGTTCGACACCAGAAAAAAATGCTGCATAGGTGACTTCCCTAAGTGGTACTCATTCCTTACCACACTGTTGTACAGCACCATTTTTGTGTATTACAAGTTTACTTTGACAGTACAGTGCTGTATCAAGTTCCCAATACACACAGGATATAATCCTATATGGTCGTCATCAGACTCATCAATGTAGAAGATTGTAGGGTGAAATTAATGAAGCTTGGGATACTTAAATGAAAGTTATCACATATTTAATGAGCCTC
This sequence comes from Rhynchotus rufescens, assembly GCA_032273925.1. Taxonomy (NCBI): domain Eukaryota; kingdom Metazoa; phylum Chordata; class Aves; order Tinamiformes; family Tinamidae; genus Rhynchotus; species Rhynchotus rufescens. Next base: position 23,142 of record JAVCKT010034145.1, read on the forward strand.
AGATATTCAATTCTGCATCCTAGAATAACAAGCGAATGAGCATATATCAAGTCTTGTAGTGAAGATTACTAAGAGGATAGAGTATCGAAATATACTGATAATGTAGTTAAAAAGGAGTGGAGTAAAAATATCACAGAACAAGTAAGTGCTGGGAACTGGCCATGAACAAAATTAGTTATGAAGTGTTGACAGAATAATGATGTTTTTGGAAAAAAAAAACAACTTTCCAATAGCAGTATCAAACGAAGACATCATCTAAGGAGTTTAATTTGAGGTTTGCCAAATTGGGGAAAGGATTATATATTAGTCATCTGTGCTAGAAAAGGGTCGGACTTGACAGTGATCGTGACTTTTCAATTTTGTGTTCTTTTGAAGAATCATCCAACCAGAAAAAAAGTTGAAGAAAGTAGCAGCTGCAACAACACATAAGAAAGTAAAACTCTATGGATAACACATTGGAAGAACCAGCTCTAGAACAAGCGTTGTCATATTTCATAAATTTCCATGAATATTCAGAGCAGTGTGAAATCCAGTAAGAAATGACTCAGTTGCACTGTGGGAATAGCAGAAATAGTTCTATAAGTATTCAACTAGAAGAAGAATTGGGCATACATTATGCACAAGAAACATTCAAATAATCTTTAAGTCTGACAGTACTGGCAAAATTCCAAGAATCAAATATTTGTGTAAAACCGTGTATCCAGGGACTGATCAAGGGTATATACTTTTTCCAATAAAATCTAAGTATTGGGAAGGCTAGTATAGGTTATAAATAAATAAATAAATAATGCCTGACTGTGAATAAAGACAATAAAGATTTATCAGATTACAATAAAGGACAAAAAAATCAAGAAAAAGATACCCCTATGTTGAAAGGAGATAAAACACAAACTAATGCAGTCTGTATAATTAAAATACCATCTGACAAACATGAGGGTGCTGCATTCTGGGGATGGCTAGTGGCGGAACAAACAGTATCACGACAGCAGGCATGGATTTCTCCTTACAGGCAGCCCAACTTTCTAGTTAATAAGAAAGAATACAATGTTATTAGGAAATATATTATTGGAAAAGAAAAATAATTTTTTGTCATCATGCCACAAATACAGCATCATGATCTTTAACTTTCGAGAGTTTCCAGTACATCAGTTAATGACTGTCTTGTTAGGGAAGAGTCAAATACATTCAGGAGTTTGACAGCAAGAATGATCATGGCAGCCAAAGTACTGAAATCCTACTTTTCTCCTTAAAAAAAAATGTGAAAGATTTTAATCCTGCTCCTTCT
>JAVCKT010034149.1:0-36052 GCA_032273925.1 Rhynchotus rufescens
TGTTGCCTGTTAAAGGTCTTGTAAACTAAAGCCATCTTTTTTTTTTTTTTTTTTCCATGGATGGGAAGAGTTTTAAAGCTTCAGAACAATCAAAATGCACTGACTCTTTCAATCAAAAATCAATGTGCTCGCCCTGAAGAGCTGCTGGTACCGGAGTGTTTCTTGGGAGGTGAATTGTAATGGCCAGGGCTTCCAGGCCATGGCTGAGTATCTTTGTTCAGCCCTTGCCTGGGTGTGCAGGGGTAGCCTGATCTTAGTGCAATGGGGCTGGGTTTAACCTGCCCCTTCATTTCTGAGACCCAAGAAGGGGAGAAATGGAAGACCTGAGCTCTAAGAGGCCCCCAGCACAAGCCAATGAGAGGGCAAACCGTGGTAACGGCCAATTATGATGGTATTATAAAAGATGGCATTACAGCACTGAAAGTATTGATTGAACCTTTAGCCATTGCAGACATTGAAAGAGAGAGAAAGAATGAGTGCGAGATCAATATATGCATCTTTAGACCTATTTATCTCTGGGTGATTTTTCCATTCCCCTTCCTGTTCGATATGGCATAATTTACCTTCATAAAGTGTTCAGCGTCAGGGGTCCATTATCAGAGTAATCAGTTTTGATTAGTAGAGAAAGGGTACAAAATTGTTTAGCCTCTAGATAGAACTGTGAAAAGTGAGTAAACTATGCTTGACAGCACCTAATGCAGTTAGAATGTAGACTTAATTTGATTCCAATTCTTTATGGCTTTCCGTGATTTCAAGCATCTATTGGTTTGTTAGAAAAATATAATAGGAAATGGGCCGTGGCAGGTGGGAGGGGAGAGGGAGGAGAGAGATAATTTAAGTTTGCAGGATGCAATTTTCCTCTATATAAACATTCTAATGCAATTTGATGCCCGTTGTGTTTTGGTGCGCCAGGCAGGAGCTTTTCTTTTGCAGATTTATTTTTAGCACTTTGAGTACGTACAAGGGGTAACATGAGCTGGATGGTTGGCTTTTTATTCCCACTGCCCCTCAGCAGAGCTGTAGGAATTCTGCTGTGCACGTCGGGGTGCTGAGGTGCTTTTATTTTCCTCTTGGCTTGTGCCAGTGTTAGCATCTCCCTAACTTGTCTTTGCCCTTTGTAAAATGGAATTGAGAATCATGTAAAATCCATTAACGGTGGCAGAGCTTTTGGAGGCCCTCTAGTGAAGTATTTGTATGGCTTTGAAGTCAATCATTAATCAGGACGTGATTAATTCTACTGAGGAGACCATCAGCATTTAAAAAAAAAAAAAAAAAAGCCAATTAAGATTTTACTAGACAGTGACTTCACTCTGCTCTGTGTTCTCAGCACAACTAGCCCCAGTAGTGGCACTGCTATATGGGAGGTATGAGCTTATTTCTCAGACTTCTAAGTTAGTTGGTTTGAATCTTTAACCCCATCTCGGTTCTGTGGACAAATTTGGCTGCCTGTGGCACCACTACCCGAACGATCTCTCTCTTTCTCCGTGCTGGATACAACAGCTAATCAGTTAATGACATGACTCAGGTTTTTTTCCATCTATAGTGTAGCTTAACGGTGTTTTAGGAAGAATTATTTGTCTGCAGCCTCCATTCTTCCTCTTGAACTGGGCATGCTGAAGTTACAACAAAGATTAACTCCGTTGTGAGCTCTTAAGCACCTGTAGCTCTCAAAACATCCTTTTGTGCTGAAGTTTGTGAAGCTACACTTTTTCAGATTATTAAATGACACTTTTCTGGGTGTGAACCTCCAGCTGAAGGTCAGGAAGGGATCTCTGTACAGCTCCTCAGACTTGGGTGTTCTGCAGACTACCAGTAGACTACCAGAAAAGGCTGGTGGTCTTTTGAGAGGCCAAAGAGAAGATGCTAGACTTTATGGACACACCTTTGATACGCTAAGATAAAAGGGCTCTACCCTGAATTTATCCATTATGAGGGATGTTCCTATAGCATTTATTACCTGCTCATTTTGATGCTATATCTTTACTAGATAAATTTGAACGATACACTGCTTAAATACAGAAGGAAATGAGACAAGAGGAGCATAAGGCTGAGACCGGCCTCTGTACTTGTGTTACATGTTTCTCCATATAAGTCACGTTAAAGACCTGTAGCCCTCCTGGGTCAGGGCTAGGCCACCTCCATGGCCTACCCTGACCCTCAGCCTTCAGCATCAGCCTTCCCTTCCCATTGCCCCTCCTTCCCTTCCTTCTTCAAGATCTTCCCCTCAGGTATCCAGGAGAATGTGTCCCAAGGAGAACTCCCTCCTTTACCAGCTGTGCCACCAGCACACTGCCCTAGCTGCCAGGGAAGAGATGAAAGGTGGGTGAATAAGTGCTCATTAATTTTCCAGCTTACTGGCAGATTTTTGGGTGTCAAAGAGCTGTTGATTTCTGGCCAACCTAAATTCTTGGCAAACAGAGCAGCACGGTTATTTTTGAACCATTTTAAGCCCAAATCATCTAAAATAAACTTCAAAATATTTTCTCATTTTGCCTGAAAATATTTTATTCTGAAAACGCCCAGATGATACTTTGCTTTTGATGCCTGACTTTATTGGTAGCAGTTTTGACCAAGATGGCTAAGAGAAAACAGTAGGAATTAACAAAATGCTGTTTTGTTTGATCTGACTCTATATCCTTTAACAAAGAAAAAATTTCTAGTTATGTTTCTTCTGATCATTTCTGTCCATGCTCACTCCTCCAGCCCTCTGTCCTCCTTTCCTTTGTGAAACATGTTGACTTTCTACCTTAGTGTGGAGCTGCTGTCCTTCACAAGCAGGAGCTTGCTGCTGGAGAACAGGACTTGATAGAACGTGGTAGCCTCCAGCATCTCAGGAACACCAACTTTCTTGTGGCTCTTCCTCAAGCACTGAAGGGGCCATTGAACCCTGGACTGACCAGATTTGACTATCACATGCAAATGGGGAAATCCATCCTTCATTAGATGCGTGCCGGTCCCCACCACTCCCTTCTGTCCCCTTACAGTAAATTGATGCAAAGATTTAATTTCAGTCTTGCATCAGATAAGTAATCACTGATGGGGAGAGGCGAGGAGCAGAGCGAGGGCAGCCAGCAGGTCACTGCGAACACGGAAGCACGTGGGGTCATCTGCCACTGTAAAACTCTATGTGAATGTAAGATTGACAGTAAAATCTGAGCGCCCCAACTGCCAAAGTATTTAACTGGAAGCTTTAAAACCGTTCTCAAATACTCCCATTGCCTTAAACCTCTCACTCTCCTCCCTTCCCTCCCTGCCTCTTCCTCTGTTCTCTTTTTCCAGAAGTTCAGTAGTTAGAGGAATAACAGATCTGCTGAAACTGGTCATTGATGGGGATGGGGATCACCCTGGGTCTTGCAGCTCCAAAGCCCCACTGAGCTCCTGGAGCTGCTTGGAGTCAACACGAGGTTCCTGCCTACACCTTCATCCAGAATGGCTTTCCCTCGGTGAACTTTTCAATGACCTTTTACATGGCCTATTTATTTTTTGAGCTTTATCTATAAAATTAGAGCTGCACAAATCAACTGTGTGATAGGATCTCTAGTCACAGATCCTTCAGTATTGGGCTTATAACCTTTAATGACCAGAGCTTTTAATACTTTTTAATACTTGAGACTGGAGACAGTGTTGCCTGCGTTGTGCTTTTATTGAGGCCTGAGATATCTGGGCTCGTGTTTGTAGCCCCAGCTCCTGGAGGCTGCGTGAGAATCTTGGCTTTTGTTTTAAAGTGTTTCTAGTAATTGTGGTTTGTGAGAATAGCTTTAAAATGAGATCTGGCTCCACTGTAAAGACTCAGGAACTTGATTGCAAATAAAGTTTTTTTTCTTTTTTAACTAGTTTTTATTTAGAGCTACTTGTGCTTTGTGGGGAGAAGTTAGACGGATGTGTTGTGCTTGTCTAAATCTATCCATCTATCCAGAGATATTTGTTTGTATTTTTTATTATTGGACACTGAGGTCTAATTAATGAAGTGACCAGGAGGTGTTACCCTACTGCTATTGAGGCTCTGCTTCCCTCCTCTTATGCTGCTCAATTTGCTGCAAAGCAAGTGCAAGCCAAACTAGCAGGATGCTAGCTTTTCATAATGAATTTCTTTCACTTTGAAAATCTGGAAGGGCCAGTAGGAACTTCTGCAATTACAATCCAGGATGGACAAGTGGTGATGCAACATAAACAACATAAATGTGTTGTTTTTTTTAATGTGTGCAACTTTTTTTTTTGTGGGATGAGGTGGGTATGAAACTGCCATCAAAAAAATTTTAGGGTACATTAGGGGATCAGATTGACCTGTTATATTTAAACTAGCCTTGACTATCTCTCTGCAAAATTACTGGGCAGCAATGTAGTAGCCTCTGGAGAATATATGATGGTGAACAAAAAAGAGGCAGGGATAGTTAACTGGTCGTAGAAACCTCACTTGATGGTGGTGTCCTCCTTGCTTGATGAGAAGGCTGTAGCGTCCATGCTGCTGCTTGTAGGTCTGTGACTGTTACCTTTGGCGCTGGGCAGTGTCAGGATTATGAACGGTCTGCCCTTTTGTCTTGTCTTCAAAACTATATGTTGAGATTGTTTTTGATCTCTAAAGAGTCATAAACTTAATTGCAGTACTACTGAAATGAGATGCTTCACGTTACCTTTGAGAAGTTCCTTTGACAGCAGCAGGCCTTGTCTGACCATGTAAGTGGAACATGAGAGTTCAGCAAGGAGCATCATGTCCAGTGTTGCAGGTCTGCTAGAAACCTCAGCCTTGCGTGGGTGGAACAGAAGTACTAAAACAGAATTGAGGAGTGGATAGCAAGTGGTTTTGTGACCATTTTCTTGGTTCTTATCCCAGCAAAGCTCTTAAGCATATGTACAATTTGAAGGAAGTGTAAAACTTCTCAAGTGAATTTTTCAGCTCTGTTCATGCCTCTTTGTCAGGTACTTCCTATGAAAACTCAAACTATGTAAATCTGCTGATCTGAAACCTTTTTCCTTATGAAGTTTAAAGCTGTGTGCACTGATATTCCATATCCAAAATTAACAGTTTGACTATGTGAATAGAAAGATTAAGTTCACAATGTCTTAACTGAAACCAGTGTTTATTGTCTGATGCAAGCAGCATGTTTTTGACTGTTTAATCACCAAGTTGCTTCATTTGTCATAGAATTACAATGTGTAGAATACAGAGACTTTTTACTGGAAAGAAGTTAAATTAGTGAAGGACTTGGGTAATCAAAATGTAACTCAAATTTTAGTTTATCAACAGAAGGAACTGATGGGGGGATGGACAGTTTGGTGATCCCAAAGTCCACATGCAGGTGTATCTCGTTTTCTAGGAAGTTCATCTTCAGCCTAAAAGTTCACAAGCTTCCCTTCTGTAGACTGGAATAACAGAAATTTCCTGCCTACTGAGGAACCTGAATTAAGTTTCTCTCCCGTACAAATATGGTACAAAGTATAATCAAAATTAGCAGCTGAATGAAGAAAATCTCAAGGACAATAGCTGATTATATCTGTTGCTAAACAGTTTTCTAACGGGAAAATTTGGCATCTCTCACTTAAGAAGAAATACCAAGAAGGAAAACTTGTGTGTTGTGCTTTAGCCACTGAAAGAGCACAGACAAAATTTTTTTTTTGTTTATGATCATGCATTTAGAATTATCTCCATAACAGCATCCTGTAAGTAAGCTCGCATATATCTGGTATACTGCCTCTTATGTTATACAGGAACTCTTAGAAGATGCTGGTGGGGCCCAAAAGGAGTTATAGGATTGTGGGCTAGTATCAGACAACAGCATATCTCCTATGCTCCCAGGCATGCAGGAGTAGAAGGGGGAAGAGGGATGGTCGTAAAAATAAATATATTTAATATCACAAAATGAAAGAGCAAATTGAAACAGTGCTGAAATCCAGCTCTGAGTTTTTATAATCTGCAGAATCTTATTAACTTTGGAGACCTGTATAAGCTGGAAAAAAGTAAGGTTTTCATTCCATCCCCAAAACAGAGAATTTAGAGCACTTTTTATGTTTGCTTTTTAGGACTATGACCTGGGCAATCTGTTTAGATTCTTCACTTGCCTCATAAAACCCAGTTTATACTGTCCTGGAATCAATTCTGGTCTATTCTGGGGCTTCCTAGAGCAGAGACTGCCAGGGGAAGCCTTTTATGACATGACCCAATGTTCTAAAGAGGCACAAAACACAACTATTGCATTTACCTGTAGGTTCTGTAGGAAGCAGATATATAGACAAAAACGATACTCATTGTGGGCGATGGAGAACCTTCCTGTGCAGTCTGATGTGTGAAGGCACTCGTGCTTTTTCCTAGTCCCTGTGCTATTTATTATTTGCAATTGATAGCATAACTTGAACAAAAGAGACCTTGAAAAAAGAACTAGGGCTTGGTGTGACCCATACAGTTGACTTTGTTGTGCCAAAAATGACTATTCTCCATTGTTCCTTTATTTTTTTTGACTGTTTTAATTTCATTGTGCATATCTTCAAAAAAAAAAAGGGGGGGGGGAAATATTTTCTTTGGACGTATCAAAATAGACTTTTTTGTTGCTTTATAGTTCAATAGTTGCATCATAATCTTCTTCTGTGCATGTGTTCCTCCAAAAATTCCCCCAATGTATGCCTCCAATTCCCAGATCTATTTTTCAGTCTGTGCTTTAACTTTGTTTTCCAGCTCCTCCTGCCTCAAGACACCCAGAACAGGGGAGCAGCTTGTCCAAAGGCTGGAGGGAGGGAGCGTGCCAAGCATTTCACACTTGGAGGTCAGCAAAAACCACATCTCATCAAGCTAGATCCCTCACTTGCCTCTCTTTTTCTGGATATTTGGTGGCTTTTAAGACTATTTTCGCTCTTGTGAGTGTCTGGAGAAACCAAAGCAGGAAACATTTGGGTCTTGGGAGTATCATATATTTTCTTTTGAGAAGAAAAGGATTTAGGAAAATTAAATGGATTCTCTTTCATCTACTCAAATAATCTGCTTTGATTTCTGGAATAATATTTGAATACCTTCTTACTTTAGCCAGTGCTATTGGTTTGCAGTTAATTTTTCTACAGCATTTGCACTCTGTAGAGTGGCAAATATTATTGTGCTCTTTTTCTTTCAATGATACAGTAACTTGTAGTGCAGACACAGCTGCCTCTTCAGCCAAATGGTTGTAGGCTGCATTTTGCTACCTTGTCACAGTGGAGGCAAAAGAGAAAAATCGGAATTCTAGCCCTGTCTGAAAAGTAAAAGGGACAAATTAGTTTCTTGTCACTGCGCTGCAATAAATACATTGTCATTTTTATACCCCAGTGAATCATATTCTCCATTTCCCCCGTAACTATTATACAGTCTGCTGGCAGTACATCACTTTTTGGTAATTTTATTTTCACCAATTGTTTTATGAAATTTTTGAGTTTTATGGACACTAAAACAAATCTAGCCTGCGAGCATTATAGCCCTTTAAATCACCAGCAGGAAATCTCAAGGTTCCTGCAGACTGTGAGAGAAGGAAGCTTTAGGAAAGAAAGATTGCTCCTAGCTTATAAACTGAGCAAAAACCCAGAGATAAGTTTGTAAAAGGGACATACATCATCAATGGCAAAAACTGGGACGTAAAACAACATCTCTCTGCTCAGCTCCCTTAAGAATAAAAATGGATTTTTATTTAGCAGAAACACTAAAGTAGTTGGGGAAAGGAACACACGAGTGTTTCCGTGCTTTCTTAATCATAACAATCCTTATTTCCTACAGGGCGACTATGTCAGGCACCACTTTGGCTAAATGCAGTTAGTTGCAGTCCCAAAACAGTGGAAACCTGTTGGAAAAAATGTTAATTCTAACCTGAATGCAAGTAACAGCTGGCTGAGTTTGGTCTCGAGGTGCTGAGGAACTGGTGGCATGTGGGCACAAGGGATAGGTATTGGCCAACTTCTGCTTCTCTGTTACCTGTAACCTTTGTTAATGATTTTCCTTGCTAATTCTTCAGGATTTTCTTCTTTTTTTAATTTTTTTTTCTGAGAAGGTTTTCCTGGTTACCCAAAACTTTCATTAACAAGTGGGAGCCTGAGATTTGCAGCTGACTTGGTTTTGAATCCCCAGCCCTAAGAATCTAGGGAGAGACCAAAGCAATCTACTCTAGTCATCTGTTCAGACACCATCAAACAGAGTCTACCTCACATTTTTAGGCATTTCTGGCCTTATAAAAGGCTTTGGCTTTCTGAGGAGCAGAGAGTTATCATCTAACAAACTTAAATCAAAACTGAGTTAAGGTATGAGAAAATTCTGTTATTTATTACTTCCTTTTTTTTCTTAAAAGATCTTTAGTCTAGCTGGATTTATTGATGCACTTTGAATATCTCTGGTAATAAGAAAGCAGAAGTAGATTAGAAGATCTTGCTAAGGTAAAATAATCAAAGGAATACTTTCATTATTGTAAATTTGACAGATGCAGATGGACCAGTTCTAACTAATTCTGATATGGTTTTTGCAGCCTTAAACTACTACTTAAACTATTATTTTTGGACCAAATTGAACTTTTGTTTTGAGGCAATTTTAAGAGAAAAATGGAAATGAGAAATCTTAAGAGTAATATAAAAATGGCTGCTTTGTTTCAGGCTTACGGTCCACTGTGGCCAGAAGGGGAACAGTATAAGCGTATGTGCATATATATATAATATTTCTCTTGGTATATACTTCCAGCAATCCATTATGTAGGAACTTAGGAGCCAAAGGGAAGACATTTGTTAATGGCCCTTGATGGATTTTTTTTTTTTTTTCCTCTCTATAAATGTATTGAATTGAACATACACATGCTCATGACTTGCATAGTCTAATGTGGGAAAGCCTTCCACTGTTTGATGTGTTGTGTGATGGAAAAACACCCTTATTTTTCTTTTTAGACTCATTACCTTGCTGGCTTTTATTTGATGCCCTAACTTTTGCCCTGGGAGAAGCTGTGAGCAGCCACTGCCTCTTTCCCCTTTCTGGGGTATCTCAGATCTTAACAGGCTCCTATCACATCCTTCCTCTGAGAAATCTCAGTCTGTTTCTAACTTTTGGACAAATAACTTCCTGAGGGGATGTGGGTGCTGCTCCCAAGGTGGAGTTTGATTTACGGGCTGTGGATTTGGGAGGCATTCATGGTAACTCTGATATTTTGGCTAAAAGTCAAACCTGGGCTGAGGCCTGTGTCTTGAACTAGCTGTTCAACCCTTCCCTCTGAAAGGTCCTAATGGAATGAAACCTGTAAAGACCCTTTCCGGAGCTAATGCTCATTTGGTTGCAAAATGCAGCTTTCTGATGAGTAAAATCTATTAAATTCACACTCCAAGTTTTAAACTTCCAGACCATGTATATAAATTCTGAATAGATGGCTCAGTAAATAGATATAGGGCTGATTTTCAAGCTCTGTTTTTACATCACCTGAAGAGAAAGGCCTATAGTTTTGGAAGCAAATCAGCAGCCTACCTGACTGTTGCTAATTCTGATGTTGCTTTTAAGAGATTCTGGGCATTTTGCCTATTTACAACAGGGCAATGTTTCTACCTCGTCTCGGGCACTTGCTAATGCTTGGGTGCTTTGGAGGAAGGTGTGTTTAATAACCAAGGCTTCAAAACCCAGTACTGGATTCGATGGTTTTTCTCCTCGTTCCACATTGGCAGCATCTTGTAACCTGAGGATTTATAGTTGGTTTCTGTGCTAATAGTGACAAAACAGGTGATAGAGGCACAAAGCTCTTGTTTAAATACTTATAAACAAGTGCAGGTAGGAGAACAAGGTGCAAGGAAGTGTAAAAGTGTTCAGTGTGTCTGGCTCCTTCAGGAATGCTTGTTTGATTCAACAACCCTTGTGGCATTTGGGATACAGCTCTATTGTGACTAAGAGTTGTAAGTCAGCACGATGTGTCCTTCAAAGGACAGGGAATTAACTGTCACCTTCTGAAGTAACTTGGTGTCACCAGGGTGGTAGCCACGCACGTGGCATCAAATCCTTTCTGGAAGGTTCCGTGTGGAGCCTCGCTGCAGTGTAGGTGTCCAAGCACTTGAGAAGGGCTGGGCACTGAACACAAGGGAAGGATTTTGATGGAAGAAAGGAGACATTTAACAGGATCTTTATTGACTGAAGCACTTTATTGTAGTGAGAGTATAACTGGAAGGGCTGCGACCCGGCCTGCGCACGTGCCCGTTGCCAAGGCCAGGCCGTGCTGCTGCCCTTCCAGGTGAGCTGATGGCTGCTGGGGACATGGGGTGCATCTCTGTGGCACCCTGTTTGCTTCAGTGATGGTAGCTGAGATGGGTATCAAACCCACATCACAGTTTCTCCTGGTGGTATCCTTATATACCTCACTTTCAAAAACAAAACTCCTACTCCACTTGAATTTTGATGTTTCCCACTTTCTCCTCCCTCCCCTTTCTTCTCTTTGCACAAAGCACTGTTCTTAATTTTTTACTTTTACTGTCCATAGCTAAATTTACTCTTTTTTTTCTTTTTAATCTCAACTCAGAGCCCCAGAGCCGGTGCAGCGTTACAACAGTTTTGTCATGTTGGCTGTCACGGCGCTGACAGCCCCGTGACAGCTGGCAGATGTACAGATGATGGATGCTTTCTCCCTTGTGCAAGGACGCCGGGATAAAAGTGCAAACAAACCGGGTAATAGATGGGAAAAGCAGAGCAACGTTGATAAGGCCTGGTCCTCACTCTGTGATGTATGGGAAAGCAAGCTGTGGGCAATTTATTTCAAGAAATGAGGGGCTTTTTTTTTTTTTTTGTGTGTGTATGTGTGTGTATAGAGGGACACATGGTAAAAAGGGGGGGAAAAAAAGGAAAATAATAATAATAGGAGGCCAAAAATACCCGATACTTGTCTTCATTTCAGCAGTGCTAGCCAGCTGTTATGGCAATAGGCAAGTTCTCACTTTAAGGACATCGTTGGGGGTCCTTGGCTTATGGCCTGCAAAAAATGAGGCTCCCCAAAGGAGATGCTGTGGAAGGAGGATAGGTCTGGGAATACTGAGTTTACATCTGTTGATTTGCTAGTAACACCTTCACTAGCCTGGTTGTGGAGAGATGTTTTCTGAAGGAGGGAACGAAAGCTGCCACTGAGCATTGGGAGGCAGGGAAACTCTTCCAGCTGGTCACTTAGACTGGATATTTGAGAAGTCTATATGTGCATCTGGAATCCCACACAGAGCTGTTGATTTTTGCGATAGCTGAGGGCTGAACCTGGAGGATCCACCTCCTCCAGGAGAGGAACAAATGGCTCTTTCGGACTCGAGCGGTGCCCAGTTAGTGCTGTGTGTCCCAGCTTGCGTGTTGGGTTGATACCCACCTCGGTGCTGACGTGAGGTCTCATGCTGGGCCGAGAGACCACAGTTGGATGGGGATGTGCTGAGAGCAGCTGGCGTGGGCTTGCTGGACCTTAACCTGGACACTCGTGCAGCACATGTGCAATGCAGCGCGGGGATACTCGTGTTGTAGCCTCTGCCATTTATCTCCATGGAAAAGACCTAGTACTGGGAGACTCTTTAAAATGCAGGCAGTGTCTCTCAGGGCTCCCATATGGATACTGAATATTAATACCTTGGTGCTGTTATTGCTAGCATGGATATACGTGTCCTCACACTCCCACTTACTGGCATGTAAATTTTCAGGATGCCGTCGCCTCCCCTCACTTCCTGTCCACCTTTGGTTCTGTCACCGTCAGGGACTTATTTAGGCCCATAATAGTGATAATTTATTACAGCACACTTCCTACTGTGAGTAAATAACTCTGTCTCCCTTAAACTCCCAGGGCAATTAGAAGAATGAAAGACTGTTCCACGTATTAGCATTTATTTTCTCCCAGCATTTATACAAGGCCATTTTCTTGCTGACAAATTGTGGGGCAAATAGTTCTCGAGAAAAGTCTGTCAGATGCAAAGGTGTTATGATTAAACGGTTGGTGTAAATTTGGGTGACAATAAATCCTTTTATTGCATTAACTGGATTTATTTGCTTGCAACTACCATTAAGGATTCGAGGAAATAATAATAAACAGGTTGATTTTGCACCTGCTTAAGGGTAATTAATATGCATTCTAAAAATAGAGTGCCTGCTTTAAAAAAGAATCCATTTAGTGATCTAGAGGCTGCTGATCAGGAAATGGATGTAGACTTATCTGCATGTATATATTAGCATTGCATTAGCAAAAATCCTAAAGTATGAGGGTGATGAGGTGACTTCAGAAAGGGCTCCATTGAAAAACAGGTGGGAAGAGCCTGATTCTGCAAACTCAGCTTAGGTGGGGGCTCGGGGTATGACCAGCTGTGTCTTATGTGACCCTGGAGAGGATTTATAGACCCAGCTCGGTGAGCTCTGCTCTGTGGGAGATGGTCATTCTGCACTCAGCTCGGAGGAGGACCAGGACCTCCAGGCCCTGTGTTTGGTTAGGACTGCTTTGCTCTTGCTTTTCCTGGCTTTTGGTGGTCCCTTTGGCTAAGAGGATTGGGTAAGAGGAAATTTGGCACTTCTTGTTCCTCTCTTAATTTTCCTTTCTTAACTTTTGCTTTATCAGAGATACGTGACGCACCATCGTCTCAGGGCTGGGAGGACATGGGATTGAGGTGTGCTGTGACAAAGACAGATTCCTTTGCCTTTTAAAACAAAGTGCTTAATTTTGTCTTACTTAGTTTATTTCAGTTCCAGATAGGATGTTTCTGTCTAGAAATGATTTTTCTTCAAAGTATACTTCCACCCTTGCTAAGTAAGAGGCCTAGTTATTAAGGACTAATGCATAAATGCTGTTGACTTTAAAACATATGTTTTGGGGCCTACTTTACTGAGGCTGCTAGTACACACAAGGAGTTGAACTGATTTTACAGTCACTCTCCAAAGCAGGGAACTTTTCATCTGCATTCGGCTTAGACGTTGTGTTTAATGTGGCCCGCTCTGTAGAGAGCTGAGTAATTAAGTTTGCACTAGTGTTAATTTACCTTTAGTCCCAGCCTTGCTGCTGCAATGCACGGGAGTGGAAAGACAAGACCTTGGCCTCTAATTTCCAAGTTACTTACGATATCTTTCCTTTATTTGTCCCAACTGGCACTGCTGTTTGATCGCTCACTGCCAACTTTGACAGCCCATCAACGTCCCTCATATCCAGAGCTAGTCAGAAATATTTTAGTCAAAACTAGTCTGGAGAAAATGCTGATAATTTTGAAACATGGATTTCTCCCAGGAATGTATCAGTTTGAGTAATACCTTCATTTGGAAGGTTTGGGAGATGCAGGGTTATATTGAATTAGATTTCTGCCGTGATCCAGAGAGGCACTTAATAATCTACCTCCGGCCAGGTGGTCTAATTATAGAGGGTGTTGAAGTGAGATCTGGGAAGGCTGTGTCCAGAATCCTCCTCTTTGAGGCTGTTGACCATTCTAAGGTAATAGAATTGTTTTTTACCTCTCTCTCAACTCTATTGTAAGTAGTTCATGATTTAAAACCTTCAGCTTGTTTCTTACAGTAGCAAAAAGGTCTCCAACCAAAAGGAGTCCTTAGCTGACTGCACTCATGTAGAGCATCAACAAGTCCTTCTCTCTTTGAAGTCTGGCTTATCTAAATAGGAGTGAAAGTTGTGGAGTGCTGATTTTTCTTGCTTTGTAAAGGTGTCTTATCCCAGGGCAGAAAAGACTTTCTTCTCAACCTCGGATACTTCTCAGGGTCACCATAGATTTTCTACATGATTCTGTTCATATCATTGACTTGTTGTGATAAATTGCGTATAAATTATTCTGGCACAGAAGTTGTGAAATGAGGAGTGCGTGGAGCAGAGTAGCACTCTAAGTATGACAAAGTTATCAGAGGGTAAAACAGTAAATATTTCTCATCCATTGGGGGTTTATGGAAGAGGTGCCTCCCACTGCTTGGCACCAAACGGGGACAGAGGACAGGAACTTAGTGATTGACCTAAGTGGTGAAGCACCATCGGATACGTGACTATTCCAGGAGGCAGGGCTTGAGTGACATCTCACTTGCCTGCATGTGTGTGTCTTTATACCAAAACTCACTAGTCTGAAGGATGTTTTTGAACGGAAGACGCTTACAGTGCTGAGATGCAGGCTGGGTTGCAAAGCAGGAGCACGAGTTGGCAAGGAGGCCTCTTGGCAAGCAGACACGTGCACAGTGTCACAGCAGGCTGCAGTGATCAACACGTAGGCCTGTTCTGAGCCTTTTCCAGGTTTTTGTGACTTTTTTTCCCCCCGTTCATGGGATATTTAGAAGTTCTGAGGTGGTGGTTTCTCTCCTGCTTCCAACCCTTGCTCAGACACTGGCACACGCACAGCAGTGTGGCCTCTCATTCTCGCCTTCCTGCCCAACCAACAGTGATCTATGGGTGCACAGAACTGAAGCTACATTAACGGGCAAGACCTTGCAGCAACGAGGCTCGAGTTCGGTGAAATTCCTGTCCATTTAATTAAGAAATGCTACTCATACAGAACTGAATGCACTAACCTAATTTACTGCCACGTCCGTCTGTCTCTCTGTCTCGCCTTTTGTCTCTCCCTGCATCCTATACGATGCCATTGGATCTTATTACTTGAGCTAGGTGGATTCTTGCTTGACTGAGCCGAGATCAAAAAGTAATTTTTCTTTTTGCAACAGCCGATTAGAAATTCATTTATTTTCACATTAGACGTTTGGCCAATACCTCCCTCCCCGCAACAAAGCAATCCCCCCCAACTTCAGCAATTTAGCTCCATTTGTATAGTCTGCATAATGGAAGACAGTGAGCCTGTTAGAAAACTGTGGCCCCGGGCAAAAATTAAATGCAGAATCATGTATCAGAAATGAGATGTATTTACTATTGTTTTTGAAAATTAATGGTGCATTTTTAGTTTTTATAATGTAATTTAATGATGCAATTCATCTAATAAAAAAACACATTTTAACTCAGTCATACAGACCTACTGGGGCAGGACAAAATGTACCTTTCAGATGTAAGAATTTTAAAAAATGCTTCAGGCTCTTTTTTTGAATGCAAAAAAAAAAAAAAAGAAAAGAGAGAAACTCTTTGCATGTGTTGGCTAACAGCTGGGATATCAGCAGGAGTCCAATAAAAAGGACATTTTTCTTTCTAAATATTAGTGTTTGTGCAGCATACAATAATATTATAAATGCAGCACTGGATTTGAAGTACAATGCTGCAGCTGATTACCGAATGCCATATGGTGCTGGCATGTTAAACTGATACAGATTGAACGGGGACTCGAGCTTTAAATGCTGTAGACTAACGATTGCACTAAAATACACTAAATATACCAGGCAATGGCAATGTGCAGGGCTGTTGCAAAAAGAAAACTTTGTCAAAAATGATAGGGAATTGGGGAAAACCTCCCCAAGCCGGAGCTGAGCACAGGCTCCTTCCTTCGAGCAGCTCTTGGGGAGCTTCAGGCTGCAGAGAAGCTGGTGCTTGGAGACCTTTGTGATGTGCATTTTGACTCCAGTGATTGAGGAGCACTAAATACCCCAGTAAAAATAACCCAGTAGCTTGTTTAGCTGGATACTGCCTGGATGGATTCTGCTCCTGGCTTTTTCTTTTTTGCAGAGAAATTCTTGTGCCTCAGCTCTCTAATATCAAGCCAATCTCTATTTTGCATCAGCATTTTTGTCTCCTTTGCAGGGTCGTTACATGACAGGCCACTGGGTAAAGTGGGCGCAGGTGAATTTTCTGTCCTCTAGAGCTTCCTAGAAGTTGGGTTCCATAATGGGACCAAGAACGTCCTTGGTGGTGCTGCCTGCTTCCTCCTGCTGCTGACTGCACATTCCCACCAGCCCTAGTGACTGTGCTGGGGCTTGGATCCTAATGGAAACTTGCCTGACCAAGGCAAAAGAAAAGATTTATTTTTTATTTTTTTTTTTCCTTAAGCTGCATCCCTGCTGTAGGGTTGGAGGTGAGGGGATGGGGATGCCTTTTTTAGGAAGCACACGAATTTATGGCCTTTGAGTGTGACGATTTCCAGTCCCTTTTTAAAGGTAATCCTAGCAAGTACATTCAAGTTTGATGTCCACCTTCAAATGATGCATTCATCTGCTCTTGTAAAACTTCCTTTTGGACAAGTTTTGAAGTGTGTCTGAATGCATAGTGTCTAATATGAAGATAATTTGCTACTCAGGGTATTAAAAAAAAGTGCATTTACCAGCAATGAGTGAGCTTAACAGTGTGAACACTTCACCAGTTTGAAGATTTTGCACAGAGCTCTGGAAGGTGGAGAACTCTTTTAATCTGTGGATGAATTAAATATCCTTTTGTCTTTATTTCCTGCCTCTGGTTGCCTGATTTCCCACAGGGCCCAGGAAGATAGTTCCTGTGACAAATAAAAGAGGAGATCGCTTTATAGGCTCTGGCAAGGCTCTGCTTGAGGAATGTCCTTTGCTGTTTATGTGGGATTTTGTAAAAGGAAACATGAACCTGTCTGGGTCTAATAGGGATCTGCCTGTATGATTTCCTCTGTGTGTGTGTGTGTGTGTGTGTGTTTTTAATGCAAAGATAAAATACTAAGGCTGCATCTGTATTTGGACAAGTTTTACTGAATCCTGTTACTAGCCACCTTTTTCCTTCCCTGTCTGACTCATCTTTGCTTCCACATGTTATTCAGCCTGAGTCTCTGATCTCTCCTGGATGGATTTTTGAACCATCCTTGGCAAACACATCCCCACGCCTGCTCTCTCCCCAACCCAGACCGTGTCATCTCTGTGTTGTTCTTATTCTTTCAATTTCACAGACTTAAGAGAAAGCCTTGGAGAGAGGAGTCAGGGCAGGGCTAAAGCATCAACCAAGGATCTAACCATCCACAGAGTCCCAAATGCTTATTGCTGTAACTCAACGTGCTGTACAGGCAAGTGCTCCCTGCTTCCCTTTGCCATTTAATTTTATCAACAAATGTAGAGAAATGGACCTTTGGGTTCAAAAGAGATGGTTAATATTATTATTTTTTTTAGCTAAGCCAGAGAACTTTGTGACAATTGCAATGTTTAGAGCTTGATGCTTTAAATTAGGCTTGAGCATTACAATGTTTAGAGCTTGGTGCCCTAAAGTAGGGCCTCACTGTGTCCTTGATGCTAAGTTGCAGCTGGCATTAAGCTCATCTCACCTGGTAGCCAAGCCCAGCAATCCTCCTCTAAGCTACCTACGTGCACTGTGGAATTCTTCTTTTTTCTTCTCTTCTGTCTACAGCATCCTGTCATTGCTAGTGGATTTAAATTTAGTGAGACAAAAGCCTGGCTCAACGTGACAAATACCGTGTAGGGCTTGATACTGGTAAATCAGTGGTGCTTAGGAACTTGAGGCAGGAAGCAGGGTTATATTTTGCAATTGAACAGTCCTGGCCTCCAAGAGACTACAGTGTAGGGAGAGTAAAATATTTGATGTGAGGAATATCTTGGGTCAATCTCTTCACCAAAGAGGTAAATCACTAGTAGGCTCTGACCTGTAGATGCATTTTATATGGTGAAAGAAACCAAAAACATTTTGTTGGGCGTCAGAATTGAGGGGACTGGAGTCAGAGGAACATTATGGAGTGAGTTACTCAGACGAAAGACAGAGGCAGATCGTAAAATAAACACGCCTCTTAAAGCTGAAGAATTCATTCCATTTTATCTTGGAGGGTGAAGCAGTTGAGACAGACCTTAATAAAAGGTTTGAAAAAGAGTTAAGCTAAAGCTACTTTGCTGGACGCCTCGTTATTTGGTGCAGCCTCTATACCAATAATTTGGCATCGGATTTCCAAAAAAGCATCGCGTAATTTTTCCAGCGAGAAACCCAAGCGCCTGGGAGATGATGTTATGGTGTGAATTACACTGCGGAGCGGGCGGCCGCTCTCCCTGTCAGCACTTTCTCGGGCTCCGTAACGCGCAGTAAATGCTGCGGCTGCAGCTCTTCGGGATTGCTGCGGCCCTGCTCGGAGGGGAAGCACCACAAATTAACAGCTGCAGCAGCGTGGCCCCTTCGCTGGAGCTGGCCTCTCCCTGAGCAACTTGCTGCAAGCTACTGCTGCTGTGGCAGTTTTTTCCTGCCCTTTTCAAAGCAAGCATGTGTGTCCTTTCCCACTCTTGCAGGGTTTACTGGGAGCAACAGCAGTGTTGGTGGAGTCGCCTGTTAGCCTGATAATGTTTTCTAGCTCAAAGAAGGGTGAAAAATATGACTCTTGTTGCAGTTGTGATCACTGTTTCTCATTGCCACATAGCTGCCCAGACCCCATCTGAAGTCAGGACTCCCTATGAGGAGTAGGATGGGTTAAAGTAGGATGGTTTAAATCAGCAGGGTAAAAGGAAAGAAGGTTTTGCTTAATTTTTTCAGATGGGGAACTGAGATGTGAAAAGACATGACGTACAGCTGAGTTGTGAAGCTGTTTCCCTGTCTGTTTTTTCCCAGCCACCGATGCAATTTGAGGGTTGCTGATGGTCTCCTGAAGTTACTGGCCACTACTGATGAGTCTCATCTTGTCTCATTAGGAAGCTCAGTAGGAAAGGGGAGCTGACATTACTGGAAATGGGAATAGCTGGGCTTGCTTTCTGCTGCTTATGTGTTAGTTCATAGGAGAAAATAAACCTGTCGAGGAGCTGGTGTGTCTTCTGGGGGACCTGTGACCATCCTGCCGTGCTCCAGAGATCGGGCAATGTCCTAAAATATGCAGCTTATAAATGTCTCTTATTGGTGGTTCTGTAAGTGTTTGGTGAATGGTATAAATCTCATCCTTAGTGATGAATTAGCTTGCTGCTGCTGTTCCACAGCACAGGGAAATTTGATACAAGGGATTTCTCTTACCAAGCAATATATAAATTGAGACCAGCACATCTAGGGGTCCTGTGCTACTAGTTTGCAGTCTAGATAACTGGTCAGAGAGCTCCTCTGAGTATTATCCATGGATTTCTTTGTGAATTTATTTCTTTGGTTGTTCTTACTGGCTGGGAGCTGCTTATAGGACCCTCCACACAGCTTTGCCCTCACCAGCAGGCGCATCTCTCTGAGGAGCATCCACAGGATCCCGCTGCCTCCAGGACTCGAGCAGGTACCTTGGTGCGACCCAAAGCACCCGTGCAGACCAGGGTTATGCTCAGGATGTTTTTTGCCAATTTACAGCTTGTTTTGTATCAAAACCCCCTTCTCATTAACCTTCTTCCAATTGATTAAAACCAGCTTGTCACTCAGCTGAACAAGCTCAAATGCACCAGGTGCATCTTGGCCAGAAAAGCAGTTTTCCAGGCCACGGGGCCCTCCGTGCAACTTGTCCTTATCCCTGTAGGTGGTACTGTTGGACCGTTTTGCAGCCGCTCACCTTAGCTAACACCGCATATACCAGGGTGAATTTTGTAAGCGCTGCGGGCGAGTGCAGAGTCCTCACCTTGCTGGGGGGACATCCGCTGGGACACCTTGTCTGGAGGGCGAGCAGGGCCTCTCCTCCAGCCCGGAGAGAACCCGACAGCTTTTCAGTGTGGTCTACCAGAGTTTTTGTGTAATTGAATCAGCGTGTTGTAGTGTTGGTGTCCTTGAGGAGCCCAGGCCAGGCCTACAAGGACTCTGGTTTCTTCTGAAGATGTGGAGCATGGAGCGCAGGGTGGAGAGAAGGCACCAGGCAGCTGTGTTTTATTTGTGTGTGTGTGTGTGTGTGTGTGTGTATACATGCACGCATATAGATGCTTTTAGTGCTTCTAATCAGGTTTGTGCAATGTACAGCTTGATGCTTTGCCTTTGCACTGGTCTGTATTATCGGGACTGCGCTAGCCCTGGAGTCATTCCTCATTTTTAATGATGTGGAAAGAGCATCTTGTTTTCCCTTGAATTAAATACTTGTATGTCAATGGTTCTACTTTTTCCAGTTTCCTTCTCCTTTGGAAACAATGTTATAGAAAACTATATTCTCTGTCTGTTCTCTATACTGTCAGGACATACTCACTGCTGTTCTCCCTTTTCTATATTTGAGTCCTGAAATAGATATCAGGACACAAATATTTTATTTTTCTCAAATATTCTATATTTGAGTCCTGAAACGAATGCCCCCTTTCAAATCAGTGAAGTGGGAAATCACCTCTCCTTCATCTTCCCCATCGGAGCTGCTCTGCAATATTGCTTTAATCCCCGTAGCAAGGGCAGTTACCCAGGGCTGAGCGTGGCCATGGTGCAGATGAGCAGGTGTCTGTCTCTCCTCTCCTTGCAGGTCCACCAGGTCCAGGTGACCTCCTGGTAGATCTCCTGCTAGTTCTGCCTCAGGGCCAGGCGCTCCGTGCTGCAGCTTTCAGTAGATGAATTTTCTTCCTTTGAAAGAGCAGCATGTGGGAGAAATGGGAAATGCTCCTGCCCTTCTCGCCCATGTGCTGTGCAGGTGTGGAGGGACTCCGAAAGAGCAGTAAGAGCAATTAGTACCTGTGCAATTGAAGGAGAAACAGAATGCAGGTTAGAGCTTCGGCTGCACTCACCATAAGCCTTTGAAATGCCCCAAATCACTGGGGGCTTCATCACTGGATGGATGCCCATGAAGGGAGTCAGGCAGGTGTTGGTGCTGGGTGGATTAGAGGCTTCTGCTCTCTTCTGATTTCCCAATTGCTCTTTCCTCGAGCCTTCAGTGCCTCTTCTCTCCGGACTTGTCACCCCCTTACTCCCAATGGCGAGGAGGGAAAGAGAAGGAAGAAGAAAAGTGGAAACCAAGACTCATTACTTTCTTCACGTGTAAATTTGTGAGAGCTCCTGCCTTGTGAGCGGGCAGGACCACAGGGCAGGGGGGCTCTGCCCTGTGTCTTGGGGATGCGGGAGGGCCAGCGAGGCAGGAACAGAGCTAGAAGGTGGTTTTCCTTCCCACCCACTTCTCCACACATACAAGTCCTCCCGGCCAGGAGCTCTTAATTTTCCTCCTCTGATCACTGACTACTTGGAAACTCCCTGGGGACACAAGCAGTTCAAAACGGAGGCGACAGATAAATCATTCCTTCCCTGCTTCGCCCTGTTCCCCGCCAGCCCAAATGGCTAAAGTGTCTTTATTATTTAAAAAACAACAACAGCAACAAAACCCTAGCGAGAGAGACAGACACAAAGCAAAGGGAAAGGAGAGATTTAGGCAGCAAGCCACAAATAAGCACCATCAATCATAGTGCAGTCAAAAATGTACATGTGTTGGTACCTGCTAGTTATTGGCAGTCCTCAAGAAGTCTCCCGAGTACAATCTTCAAGGCTCCTTAGATAAATAAATATATAAAAAAAAAATTCCATGTTCCTCTGAAAAACTGCTTGTCAGCACTGGAATGGCAGGTGCATTAACTCCCTAAGAACCAGATTATGCCCTGCATGGCAAAAAAATGCAAACACAGAGAAATAAGATGTCAGTCAACTCTTTTATCCTCTCTCTTCTCTCTTTTTGTTTTTTTCTTTCTTTCTTTTGGAGAGAATGTAATTCTAAATATAAATAAATGCAGCTTTTTTTGTATAAATGAGTCCATGAGAGAGGGAGAGATGCAAATACATACATCATCCTGTTATCCTGTTTGTTCCTTTACCAAAAATTTGCATCTGTCCCAAATCTTTCTTCTCTTCCTGTATCCACAAAGAGAACTGAAAAGTTTGGACTTAGCAATACCTCCTAATTGCAGTTGTCTCCTCTGCAAGGAGTGAGTTTGGCTTGAGAAATCACATGTGTGCTGCAGAACCCACGTGCTGCCAGGGCCTGGCTCGTGCTGTCCCTCTGCAGCGGGTTTGTGTTGATCTGGCTAATGCCTCCTCCAGCTGCTCTGATCTGAACCCCTCTGAGGGCTGCTTCTTCCCTCCTGCTCCAGCCCCACACTTGGACAAATGTCCTTACAGTGGCACCTGGCTGCCTGTTCATCCCTTGCCTCAGCCTCTGTGTCTTGGATCTCTGAAACATTTCCTATAAAAAAAGAAATCCCTCTCAGAACTGCTTATGTTCTTCCTTGGAGGTCTCCTGGACTCTCCTTTCCTTGGTTTACTTGTTCTTCTTGGTTCTTCTTGGTTGCAGACTTCAGGTGGCAGGTGATGTGGCATAGGCTAGTTCTGTCGAGGTTTTTACCTTCTTGGGAGCTGCACCTCACCTTTCTGCTCCTTTTCCATACATTTTGTCCCCCAAGAGAGTGGCATTATTCCCGATGAAAGTACTGAAGGAGCAAAGTCCTGTCCCAGATTGAGCAGGGCTTGCATGAACTGGTGCTTAAAGATGAATGCATTTGAGGAAATGGCCACTAGACCTTTTCTGAACCTGACCATGTGTTCTCTAAGATTCCTCTCGTACCTGGGAGGATGCTGATTATTTTTAGCTGTGAGCCAGCCAGCTGTTTCTAGGCCAACCTTCAACTGTGTCCAGGCTAGCAGAGAAGTCTGCTCCTCTGTGCCCTGTGCTCTTGAGCCTACAAGGACACCAGGTCCTTCTTGGAGGTTGTGGGATGGGGAGGTGGTCCTGATGGAGGGAGGAATTGGCTCCCTTGTGCCTGCCAGCTGCAGAAATATGTTCTCTTTTGTACCCACTGCTCTATATCAGACCTTGCAGTGTGGCTTATTTCTCCCTAGCACCTTGATCTCATTTAGTAGACTTGTATTTAAAATCCATCTAACTTTCAGGTTCTGTTTTCTGATTTCACTATAACGAGTCCAGGTAAAATAGTAATAGAGGAAGGGGTGTCTCTAATAAGCGAGTCCTTGAGGTTCAGTGCCACCCTGGCTTCTGTAATTACTCTATAGCGAATTTCCATGTTAACTAGATTAAAATGAGCTTGGCTGTGTCTACACCTGCCATGCTCATGTCTTGGCATGGCCTTGAGCAGGACCCCTTTGTCATGGGCTGTAGAACAGCTTGCCTGATGTCAGTGACCCTGGGTGACAATGGGACCCGTTTCAAACTGGTCACTTTTGAACTAAATGATTCTTTATGTCACTGCAAAGTCATAGATCCATTTGCTTCTCTATGGGGGCTATTTCAACAAGATGCACAGTTCTTTTTACAATAGAGATGCCCCTTTTTATTACATAATGAAGATGCATCTAAAGAAACTAATTTTTTTTTTCATGGATTGGTCTTAAAATAATGATACTCAAGGATTTCTGAGCCTCTTCCTCCCCAGCCCCAAAATCTTCAGTGATGCTCCTTGGTTCTACCAAACCCAGAATGGAAATCTGGGTTTGGGCATGATGTGCTCTGGGAAACAGATGAATTATTTCATAAAGATGATCCTGTGTCCGAGTGGGCAAACAACAATTACTTAAGTACCAAAGTAATTTATCTGTTACTAAGTCTGGATAACACCAACAAAAAGAATTACATTACAAAACCCTCCAGGAGTAGACTTGCCTGCATTATCCATGTCTCTAAATATGGCAAAGCTGGATGTTGCAATCTCAAAACAGTCTAATTTTATGATGACAGAGCTAGAAGATCTTTGCTAATTTAGATAAACTGGTAGTGTTTTCTTAATTTACATTTCTTTTTGATTGCATCTTTTTTCTCCATAGTGAATGCAGACTCAGCCTGCAGCTTCCCACTGCCTGCAGAGCATGACCGTCAGCCCTGCAGAAGTTGCAAGCTGAAAGAAAAGCCAGGGGAGTTGGAGTCATTGCTACACTTGGTGCAGCAGCTTAGTCTTACATAAGGTAAAAACCATTTAGTTTGAAATTTCTCAGGAGTTGTACTGAGAGACAGTAAAATAGTAAATTAGAAAAGCAAAAGGAATTGCTGCAGACCCTGGGACGTAGCATTTCTGGCCCAAATGTTCCCTTTCTTTCGGAATTAAGGAAGGTGCTTGGAACAGTTGGTGGAGGAAGAGGTAATCCCAGTTAACAACTACAAACTGGTTTCAGCTGGGGACTTTGTGGCCTCTTGGCTCTGTAATATGCCCTTCTGTAGTCCACCAACTCCCTCCTTCAGACCACATATTTATTTAATTTAGATCCTCCTGTTGGCAAGGGTTCTGTAATGTTGGGCTGTGGGTTAGGAAAAAGCAGAGGATTTTTCCTTAAGCAAAAAAGAGTTGACATTGCCCAGGACAAAACAGCAAAAAAATAGTTCATAGGCTTTTTGCTGCCGTGCCTTTCTTCTTTGTGTGATGTGAGCAAGAGCAATTGCTTTTTTGAGTGATTTAATAACAAAATTATTCTTATTTTTAATTTGCTTCCCTTCCCCCAAAAAGAAAGGCCACAAGATGGAGCTCTGGGGCTTTCCACTGGAGCTTTCTGGGCTTCATAGGCAAAAAGACATTTGGAGACCTTGAAATTATTATTTTTTTATTATTTTTTCACTCAGTTTAATTCTTTACATTCATTTTAAAATGGTAAATATTCTGGACGTTCTAATTGTAAAATGTAATTTATTATTGCTTTTCGACAGAATTTGCGTTTGCTTTTTAAAATCTAAACTTTTATTGTTTTATTTACGGCTGTTAGAAACATTTTCAAGTCTTTTAGGAGGCCAGAATTCCAGCGACAACGTTAGAGCGTGTAATTCTTCTAAATGACACTCTGGCTGTATTGAGGAAGCTCCAAGCTACCTAGGTCTATATGCAAGTATTAAGCACTGGCCTTCCTGCTTGTGTAAGGGTATAAATGAGGTTTTGAAGTGCTCCTCTTTCCTAATAATCATTCAGCGCTTAGCTGCTAAAACCTAAGCCTGCACAGTGAATTAGAACAAGTGGATTCTTCAATTAAAATGAAAAAAAATTAGATCCTAAATTTTTAGGATAAAACCTCGCTGTAATAAAAGGAAAGAATTGAACATTCTGCTGTGAAAAATAAGTCTTCCTTTCCTTTTCCTGCCTTCTTTTCCTTTTCCTGCCTTCCTTTCTTTTTCCCTCCGAACAGTTAAGCTCGTTCTTGCACAATATTTCTTTTCCAAGTCAACTGGTGCTAAGTGTGTCAGATCTTTCCAGCTTTGACTGCTGTTTTGACGGGCCTGGACCATTTAATTACAATTGTTTTACACAGGCGAGGTGATTCTTTTGACTTGACTTGATTGTAATAGCTCTGCACACAGGCAGTTTCAAATGACAAGAAATTATTATTATTTTTATATATATATATTTATATGCTATCACTCACATGCAGAAAGGACAATGAGATTCTAGGAGATGATGGTCTCCTGGGCTATTACTTATTAATTACTTTAACTGGGACAAGCAAACATTTTCTAAATGCTTTATGAAACACTTCAGGGCTGGAATGTGCAATATTAGTTACTGAAAAGGTATTTTCTGCATTTATGGAAGTTAATATTTTTATTAGAAATTTGAACCATTTGGTAGAGTATTTCAGAGAAATTAGCCTCCCGTATAAGAGTGTGTTGATGAGCACTGGTGCAACCTGCTGAAAATGCTGTGAACTTGATGAGGAGTTGCAGTTGTTCCTCTGGAAGGTAAATTTGGCCCAAGGTAGAGCTGACCCCATACTGAATAATTCAATAAGAGAATTTAGCCTCTCTGTATCTGCAAGTTGTCAGAGCAGTTTGCCACTTTATTCACTGTATTTTTGCCCTGCTTGCTGGATACTTTGTGACTGATCCTTATTCTGCGAATTTTAGACCTGTTCATTTAGTCTGACTGAATGATTTTTCCGATGCTTCTTTTCCCTCTTGGGGGGGGAAAAAAAAAAAAAGAGCGCGATAAAACCTCGATTTTTGTGTTGTCCATTCAGAATCCCCCTAATTGGTAATTCCTATAAATATGCACGTGAGGAGATTCCTGTGCTGAGAGTTGTCACAAATTAGTGAGCCCAGACAGCACGAGCGCTGATCGGTTTCAGCTTGGGCTTAATTCAAGAAAATAGTTGATTCTTTTTACTGAGTCCTTTGCTTAGTTATAGGCATTATTTCCTTTTATAATTCAGCTCCGTGTCTGAAAAGGCTTGGAACCCCCCCAGATTCCTTTTCCTTTCCTTTTTAACGTTGCAAAGAACGAATTTAAGGTCTGGCTGTGGCCGGGGTAGTTAACAGAGATACTTGTTAGCATTCGAGGACCGTTTTCTACATGGTGCCCAAAGGCAAAACAAAGTGTGCCGTTTTGGTGAAATCTTTTACGTTCCTTTATAAAACGCAGCTGCCCCACGCAGCCCCAGCTGCCTCTCCCCGAGAAAACCCTCTGTCAGCCCCTGGAAAACAGCAGGAAAACCAGGCAAGAGGCAACGCAGCCCTGAGGATGGTAATAGCAGACGCTTTGCAACTTGTTTAAAAATGATAGTGGGGATACGGACCCGATGGATGTCTTAATATTATCTGTTTCTGGTGTTTTGAGCCGTGCCGTGCTGAAGAGAAGGGGGGTGTTTGCAATTAGGGACAAGGAGTTAACTGTAATCCTAATTTTTTTATTTATTTTCCTTCCCTGGCTTTTGAAAGAAAACACGCATTTAGAAAGAGTGAAAAAAAGAAGAACTTTGGAATTTTTAATAGTACAGCGTTGGTTTTGGAGAGAAAAGTCTGTTGAACAAAGAGCAGCTATTCTGCAAGTAGCTGTAAGGAAAATAAGATATTCCTCTCCTTCCCTCAGTCATCAAAAATTTGATTAAAAAAATACTTTGGATTTATTAAAATCCTGTAACAGAAATCTTATTAAATGTAATATTTATAATGTAGAAATTTTAATCACCTCCTAGAAATGTTTATCTCCTTTTTGCACTTAACAATTCAAAGTTCTCATTTATGGCGTTTCACAGCACACATTACAGTATTTTGACAATTAATTTGTTACTCCTCAAGAACTGAGAGAATTATTAATTGTACCCTTATTCAGAAGTCATACTAAAGCTTTAAGTTAACATTTCCTAATAGGCATTTAATTCTGATTTAATAAGACCATTATTGCATGATAAACAAATACCAATTGATTATTAAACACATTTATTTTGGATTAACAGCACTCCCATAGAAAAGATAGCCATTAAACATCAATGAAAAGGCTTTCATTAATAAACTGATTTATTTACCATGGCATAAGTGTCCTGTTCAATCTAAATTAAATATCTATTTGGGATCCTCAGCCTGTAGTGTTACCAAAGGCATCTTCATGTTTGAACGCTGCACAGAAAGCATTTCTAGTTCAGATTTGCAAGATGCAATCTCAAAAATAATCAATCCCTATGAAAAAGACTTTGGTTACTGCTAGATAACTAATTATACAGACGCAGTCTTTGTGCATGTGTCTATGAGATATTCTTTGTTAGCCTCTTTCTTCTGAACTTTGATGCTATTTAAAAATAAATTTAATTATCCAGTGGTTATTTACACTGCATTTATTTCTTCCATCTAGAATTCTGCTCAAATTTAAAGCCTGAAGGTCACTATAATTTTAGAGCAGTTCATTATTCATGAATATTGCAAAATTTCCAGAGAGGAAAAATGCTTTCTTTTAAAATTAAAATGTAATGTTAGAATTATAAAACTGAATGCACTGGGCCTGATCCTGCAGTACTTTATACGCTATTTTGCAAACAAAACCTGCAGAACTGCAGCCAGTATTTTTCTTCATTAAGAGCAGTTATTTAAAAAGTACCGTTTAAACAACGTGTGCGTGTGTGTGTGTCACATACATATTTATGAAAATATGACAGGTTATCTATCTTTTTCCTAGGGGTTTTCCCACATGATTTTTATGGACCTTATCTGGTAAATGCACACGAATGGAATTACAGGTACAAGTATTAGGGGCAATGTGCTTTGTGTCTATTCTCCTTTGTTTTGTTGTTGGTTTTTAAGCCCAGATGTTACATGCAGCTGCAGATTTAACCTTATAAACCAATTGAGGGGGGCTTCTATTTGTTAAATTGTGTTTTTTTTTCTTTCTTTTTTTTTTCTTTAGGAAAAAAACATGTTTTTAAATAAGGTGTTTTTAAAAAGGGTTGTTCGTTTGCAGTAGCCCAGCTAGGTGCATGGAAGACCCCACAAATAGCAGGGATTTGGGGCACACGAGCTTTCCCCACCTCAGCCTTCCCAGTTGGTTTTGCTGAGACCAGGACTTGCTGCCACGTTTCATGTCACGGATTTGGGGGATCACAGGGAGAAATTCTGCTGCTGCCCGTGCCTGACATCTCAATGTCCTCTTGCAGGGCAGATGTTCCCCCTTCAGTGACTAACAGCAGCAAAGGGGGCGAGTTGGTGCTGCGGATTTCTTCTCTCCTTACCATCACACGGGTCTGGAATAGGTCCTGGAAGAGGTCAGTGTGGAGCTCCTGTGTGTTGGTCCTGTCCCCAGATGCCAGCAGAATAAAGAAGGGGACATTAGAAATGTTGCGTTTCAGAGTCTCTGCTGCAGGATTTGTGCAAAGTCAGGGCTGTGTGATGTCCTCTACCACATGTATTACGGAGGGCAACCTCACCTTGCATGTCTGGAGAGCTCTGTCCAGCTGAAAGGAAATGGGGGGTGAGATCTCCTTCCTCTAAAAACATTAATTTAGCCATGATTGGAAAAGGTAGCAGGGGATGACTTAGCTGCGTGGTGATTTTGGTGTTACGGCAAGGCAGTTTGGTTCTTCAGGCTGCCTGCAAACTTGATGATTCCTATGTCTCTTCTTCCCCATCACCACTCAGAAAATGACTGGAGAAAAAAAATAAAACTGTGATCCCTGGGTTATGGGTGATTTCCCCAGGTCTCTTTTGGGGATGAGGGCAGCAGATGATGAAGGACAGGTTATCTGGCGTTAAACAAAATAGTATAATGAAAATTCTGTTAACATTTCCTTTTCTTACTAATTTATGGGAAGCAAACTTGAACATTGGATAATATTGAAATAATATTTTTGATTTATTTTTAGCTATTTCTTTTTTTTAACTTAAGATGTAGGTTTTGCATGTTTGACATGAAAGCTGTTAAGAGAGAAATGAAATTTGTGGTAGGCATATTAGTATGGACAAAACTTCATAACTGTTAAGGGCTTGGTGAGAATTTTGCCTGAGCACAGAACCTGGAGCAGAGCTCTCAATTTTAATTCTCTCTTTCCCCTTCCCCTGGATGTTTGTGGTTTCATGTATCACTATCTCTTCACTGCTTTTGGACCAAATTGCACTGTTTGTCAAGGCGTTTTGGAGGTGAGTTTGTAGGGACAATAACTTGGACTCATTGCTACCGTGACCTTCATTGGATCTGCCTGACTTCTCCTGTAACTAGTCCCTGGGTGATCTGCTCTTCTCTGCGTAACAACAGGTCTGTTGAGATGCATTTTGCAAGAGATGAAGGATAAAGTGAGACTGATTTGGTGTCCTGCTCCCCTCTTCAATGCCCAAGAAGCACCAAGTTGACTATCCCATCCCCTTGCTCTGTCTCATCCCTGCTCCCTTGGTGAAGTCCTGTGGCCAACCTGCAAGAGAGGGGCTGGACCTAAAGCTGTAAAATCACAGTGAGAAGGCAAGTCTGCCTCAAGTGCTGTGGTCAGGGTAGTCCAGCATGATTCAGGGTGGAGATCCGAACTGGCGCGGAGCTGCTGCCCATAGGCAGGAATGTCATCCTTGCCGTAACGCTACGGCTCCACAGAGGAATTCCCAACTGGAAATGGGACAGTGGCTGCAGCCCTGTGCTCAGCTGCTGCAGACCAGGACGTTGAGCTGATACCGCTGCTGGTAGCTCTGTGTGTTGTGGGTTTCTACATTTCTTTCCCCCATGTTTCATTGATAGCCCATATTCTTACTGCTAAAATCACTCCTTTAATTGGCTCAGGAGAAAGGACTCATTTCTCGGCCTGTAACTTGTCTGTTTTTCCCCATAAAGTATTTAGGGAAAAAAAA
Organism: Rhynchotus rufescens; assembly: GCA_032273925.1. Taxonomy (NCBI): domain Eukaryota; kingdom Metazoa; phylum Chordata; class Aves; order Tinamiformes; family Tinamidae; genus Rhynchotus; species Rhynchotus rufescens. The sequence continues at coordinate 29,698 of JAVCKT010034149.1, forward strand.
ATGCCGAGTATGTAAACTAGAGATCATTAGAGGTTGTGTTTTTTGTTGTTGTTTTTTTTGTTGTTGTTGTTCTTTTTTAAAGCCTGGATTCAGCAGAATGTTGTTTTCTCCCAGGCTCTGGGTCTCTATTTAGGTGATTTTAGGCTGCCTTATTTATTTATATATTTATTCATTAGATAGGCCCACAGTCAAGGAGAAGGGGAGCGCAGGGTTATTAATCTTTCCTGTCATCCATTCACATATGTGAAGTTCACACCACAGCAAATGTGAAGTCAGCAGTACGCAAGCACAAGGTGGAAACTTCAAGCAGAACAGGCTGAACGGGGAAACAGGGGTGGGAGAAAAGGAGAGGAAGAGGGAGAAGCCAAAAGGGGGAAGGGAGAGAAAGGACAAGGGGAGCGATGGAGGAGGAAAGAGGAAAGAGGGACAGATGAACAAGGAAATGGGAAGGGAGAAATGAAACGCAGGGAAAAGGGTAAAGAGGAAAGATAAGAGAGAAGAAAGTCTGAAGAAAGAGGAGGAGAGAAATGGGAGATACCGAGGCAGAATATTTAAGATAGGGTGTTAATGTAGCTGGGCTTGCCTGGGTGCTTGGATATCCCGAAGATGTAAAGGGTAATCACTCTCTCAGCATGTATGTGCTATTGATATGTTAATATAATTTTCTTTTTCATCTGAAAGCAATGAAGTTTTCAAACTGCCTGATTAACTAGGTCTGGCTGTTCCTGTGTATGTACATGTATTCACAAACACACGTCATACATAAATATTTATACTCTCTACACAATAGTGTCTGAAAATTCCCATAAAACAGCAGCTGGCATTAAAAGTCCTATTAGTATTGATGTGATATTGGACAGACATGTTTGTGCTGATATAACCTACAGCAATATCAATCCTAATGCAGCTTTTGGGGAATACAAAATGTAGACAGACAACATTAATAGAAACATTGAGTACGTTATATTAAAAACAAGCCTGCAGTAATGCAATATGAGGGGATTTCAGCTTGCATCTGGCTACAGGTCATGTAAAATACACATTCTTCTTCAATGTGACATAGTTTATCTTATTGAGGGCCTTTTTTTTTTTTTTTTAAATGAGAGCTATTTTTACATTGTAAAAAGAAAACAGCTCAGTTGGAGCCTCATATATGCACATCCACATATATATATATACACACATGTCCTGCCAATGACTTGTTAAATCACTGTTGTAGTTAATTTACAGAGATGGCTGAAATGACTCACTAAATAAGTTAAATGATTTTGTTTGGTCAGCTCACAACACAATCGCTTTACACGATCACCCTGGTTACGTTCCTATATATTAAAGCTGGGCTGTTTTTTCTGCCTCTGGTTGTTTCAGATATATTGTCCGTGGGTTGGCAGTCGTAAAGCCTGAGGAGAGCAGCGACTTAGCGAGAGCTCCAGAGCCAGCTCCGGTGTGAGAATCTCTGCTGAACTGGGGAAAAGATTAAGAAAGGCAAGTCAAAAAGCACCAACTTCTCTATAAAAGTCAGAAAAAATAACCTGGCACTTTTGGCACGTGCTCTTGCCCTGTAAAAGATTTAGGAGCTCTTACTGCTTATGTTGGTCTGAGGTCTTGTGCCTGCCTGAAGCCAAAAGCGAAAATCTAACCCTAAAAATAACTCTCAGAGTATTTACCCCTCAGCTGCAAGGTAGCGAAAAACATTCAGTGTCATGTACAGAAATCTTCCTGTCTAACCTGGAATACGCCCGTGAAATGTCTCGGAAAGGTTTGTTTCTTTGGAGTTAAATAGCTCCATCCTGCCTTCAGATACTCCCAGTGAAACTTGGCCATAAATTGGATTGGATATAAATCTGGCATTTTTGTTGGAGGGCCTGACAATGTGCTGGATATGAGACAATGTCCTTTTATAGCCAGGTCAAATATTGTGTACATGGCTAAATTTCTTCTCCCAATACATGGCTGCTGGATTTTTGGTGCTCAGAAAGTTTGGGCAGACTTCTGTGAATTTTGGAGGTCTGCAGTAGTCTTTTGTGTTCTGCATCTGGAATCAGTAGCTTCAGGACTTAAATATAGCTGCTTTGTTCTTGTTTCAGATCATAATATTTAGCGTGCTCGGGTAAAGCAAGGAAACAGCTACGTCATTTATAATGTATGTTATTGTTTACTGTGTTGCTGGATCCTTGCGACGAGGTGACTGAGCCTTTCTGGAGCTGAGCTCACACTGATGATCAAGGCAGTACAACCTTGACCATCCATTGCTTTATGCACAAAAAGCAAGGCTGGATGCTTTATCTGGAGGATTGACTATGAGACCTTATTTTAATGTCTATTAAAATTAGTTTAATCTTAGCACTTTTCGTTAGAAATTGAAGAAAATCATCTTTCAGTCAGGATCCTTGCAAGGTGGGAATTCTTTATTCCTACTTAAATGCATGTGCTCAGTCAGTAACGCTGGCAGAGAGGGAGCCACATCTCAGACTCAGGGACAAATCAGTGGGGTTACCTCGACTTTAGTTATTTTGGTTTGATTAACACAGGCTGGGAACTTGGCCCTTGTCAGGGAATGAAATCAGAAGCCTCGGCAACCCAAGAGGCTTCCTCTAGTCCCCTTCCTGGCTGAAGTCTGAACCCCTGATAGAATGGCATTTGCAATGAGCTTCTGGCTTTGGTCTCTTTTGTGTGTTTGCAGGGAAATTGGTTTTCTTTTTTCTAAGCAGGAAAAAAGTAGAAGCAAGACGAACTTTCCCTTCCTTCTCCAAAGGTTCAAGAAAGAAAGGGATAAAAAAAAGAATAAAAAAAAGCTAGATTTTCTTCTCTCCTTTGGAAGGACCTCCCACTGACTATGTCATTATCTGTCTCATGTAGGATATTGGATTCGGAATCTATAGCAGTGAGCTACGCTCATATTGAATCTCATTTGATTTAATAATAAACCTTCCTCTTCCCTTGCCTGCTTCGTCTCGCCAGTCTTATGCAGGATGGTGGCAGCTTTTCCCTATTTTCAGCCAGAAAGGGATGCTATAATGTGCTGCCCTCTCGGTATGGTAGTATGGAGAGCATCATCCTCCACTGGACACACCAATTTTTGTTTTGAATGTACAGCCCTCTTCCTCTAGGCATATATGTCATGCAATCCCTTTTATATATATTCTCTTTGCCTGTGGTTTATTCCTCTATGGGTGGATGTAGTTACAGTGAACCTGGTTATGATAAAATATTTATATTGAGCACACTGAGGATCTGGAATTATTTCTGTGTTTTCCAGTACATAAACGATAGTTTTGGAGATAGCCTAAATATATTAAGGGGAGCGGAAAGGGATGTGGGGTAAGATTTAAAGTGAAAAATATCGAATAATTTATTGTAAATGGGCTTTTCCAACATATTAGAAAAAGGATGAAAATAAAGCATGCACTAAAATTGCTCTGTGCTTTGTCTTGGAGGATTAACAAGATAGCAAAATCTATTCTTGAAGTAGAGAAGGTTTTTGGAGCCTGTCTTTAATTTTCAAATGGGATTTCTTTTGCTGGATGGGATGAGACTTGGCATATCTCTTGGCATGTATATGGATATGCAAACTTAGTGTCTGCAGGCTCTAATTTCCCTAGAAGAATTTAAGCAAACCTTTTTGAAGCCAGTAGGAGTTCACTGTATAGCAAGAAAATATGCTCTATGTCTATATTAAACTTGGAAAAAATGAAATTCTGTGTTTTGCTCTTCTGTGTCAGACAAAAACTGGCTTGAGAGAATGTTCAGAGGCAAGATTTCATTTTGAGAACTGAAAAAGACTGAAGCTCAATTAGAGATGGCAGGCAAGTTGGCAATCCTTTTTAGCTTGTTTTAGGCATATATTATGTGTAAGCCTGAAGGATATTAAGTTTCTACAAGTCTCATTAAAGTAGGATATGTAGTGATAGAGGATTCTGGTTACAGAAAAAAAAATGTATTATGAGCATAACCCTTTATTAGACTCCAGAGAATCCCCAAGAACGAGCAAGGTATTGGAATATTCTTAGTAAGACTCAATTACACCTTGCATGTAGCAGGGGAATTCAAAGCTGTGGTGCTTATCTGTAGGAGATGGTGATAGCCAAACTCTTGTAAGTTTTTACTGTCACTTTATACTGAATGTGTTTCTAAAATATCTGCCTTTCTTATAGGCAACCTTGGACATCTCAAGGTAAACCTGTATCCCAGTGATTTCCAGTGCATGTTCTTAGAGCCTTGAAGTGCTGAAGGCCACTCTTCATCAAGAGGACCAAATACCCACCCTAAATACAGAGGTAGTATTTGGGATGCCTTGACCATGCTCTCATAGTCCCCCTGCCTTCATAAAGGATGTAGGTTTATCAGGTTGAAGGACTTTGGACCTCCAAAGCATCATCTAATAACACCCGGCAATGGGAAAGGTGGGAACCGGTGCTTTGAATTGTAAAATCACCTGATCCATAATTCATGAAGGGACCTGTGCCATAGCACAAGGTTTCAGTCCTCCTGCAGCTCTGGAAAATTGGACAACTTCATCGTCTTTTATGAAAATATAATGTATTTTTTTCTGCCTTTTGAGTAGTAAAATATGAATTTGAAAGTGGCAAATATTAGCAGCCTGCCTTTATCACTAACAAAACTGAGCAGGAGAGAAAAGGAGTCTACGGAGCCTTGGACAGAATGTTTAATAACTTTTGTGATTACTGTTTCCCAGAGGCGATGTGTACAATATGTATTTCCCCTCTTTCATTTTGCCAGAACACTTATGCTGGAGACTGTTGTTCTACCTCTGCATCCCTAAACTTCTTCCTCAGTCAAAGGCTGCAGCGATTTAGAGCAACCACAGCAAAAGCTACATTGTGAAGCCTTCTCCTTCCTTTTAAGGCAAGGAATTTTTTATTTTTATTATTATTTATTTTTAATAAAAATAATTTAAATAGTTTATTAAATATTAATTAAATTTAATCATTTAAATATTTTAAAATTATTTTTATTATTTTAAAATTCAATTTTTGCATTTAAAATGCAAAATTTTGCCTTTTAAGGCAAAATTGCTCTGCTTTATTTTTACTTATCATTATGAAAATGGACTGCCCATGCCCCGTGTCACCTAATCTTAAATAGGCAGTAGGGCATTAGACGCTGCATTATCAGATGATCTGACAATTATCTTGCAAATGAGCAGAGACTAATTGCAACAAAACCAACATGGCCACCAGCTCATGTGTACTCTGCAAGAAGAAAATATAAATCTTTTTTCTTTGTGGATCTGTTCCTGTGCAGGCAACTCAAAATTTTGAACCACTTTCATACCTTGACATCAAAATGTTCATGAGTTTATATAAAAATTGATCCTTGGATAAAATTTCAAGAGGTAACGCTTTTAACTTGGATTAAAAATCAATATTTTGGACTTGGCAGCGAAGTTACAGTTTTCATTGATGTAAAATGAAGAACAGAACATATGGAAAGGCATGTATGTGTCTCAAGAAAAATAGCCTGGGAAGTGCACAATAAAGGAGTTTTTAGGGATATACTTGAAAAATCACACGATAACTGGCCGAGGTAGTGAGGTGTGCTTAGAGGGACTTCACTAGCAATGAGGCACATTTCTCTTTCCAAATTAAAAAAAAAAAAAAATAGAAACAGAGATGGGATGAAGGCTCAGTCCACCTCAACTGTGGAAAATGGTCCCGCGGCCTCTGGACAGGGAGGAAGAATCAGGAAGAATCACATCTCTTCCTTTGCGTCAGATCGAGTGTGTTTTCAATTCAAACTCACGTTTTCCTTTCAGGGCAGCAATACTGCACGTGGTATCGTTGCTTGGATGGGACCTGATGCTCGCAACAGGCCAGGGATGTATTTTAGCCGCTTAGAAACTCACTCTCCTGCAAGACCAAAGCACTGGGGAGCCAAGCATGAAGCAGCACCTACCTCAAGAGGGGGATAACAGCCATGTCAGCTGTACACCTTGGAGGTAATTTAATCAAGTATTAAAAGAACAAGCCTAGCTCTTTGCATCAGTGAATGCCTGTGTTCCAGTTGTGCACTTGTGCTGCTCTTCCTCAAGTCTTTTGTTGGATGGCCTCCAAGTAGAAGTTGGATTCAAAGCTGAATTCTCCCTCTGAAATCACAGCTCACTTAACAAAGCTTAGTCTACAATGGTACATGCTGAAACTCAGTTTGAGCTTTTGCTGTCTTGAGTTTAAGACGGACTCTCTCTACCTTCATTCTGTTCACTCTAGATTAAGTTATTCAGAGCTGATGTGTTGCCTTGGATGAGTTCTTCAGCAGCCATATTACAGTGTCATGTCTAGTGAAATGTCTGCTCTTCTTGTTTTCTATAAATTTCATCTTGCATTAAAATAGTTCC
>JAVCKT010034151.1:0-17461 GCA_032273925.1 Rhynchotus rufescens
CCCTTAAACTAATTTGGAAATTTTTTTTTTTTTTTTTTTTGGGAATATTTCCATAGTTTGATCTCTATTAACATTAGCATTGCTTGTTTACTATCCCTCTGCAATCACCACCTTCAAGAGATTTCACATGATTATTTGGGATGTGTATCATGTTTTATTATATCTATCCAGCTAACCAGAGCTGTTATTTCATAATAAAATTTTGGAAATCACTGGAGGAGCTCTTTAAAATGTAAGGACACTTTCAAATTGTAAAATAGAGCTAGCCCTGCAAAGGTAAAAGAGTCTGATGCCCAAGTCATTAACTAGTCAAGAAAGAAATTAATTCATTTGCTAAAATGGTGGTATATCTCCCTTCACACTTAGTTTTGATAGCTCATATCCTGTATAGATAATGTAGAAAAATAGGTTCTTTCCCAGGAATTTAAATTTTGATAGAGAATATTAGATTTTTTGAGATGTCTCAGTGGGGTGCAATGGGCTGGGCTATGAGCTGGGCTATTGTGAGCTTGGTCTAAAAGGAATTCTTCAGTTACTGCTGTATTATAAATACAGAAATAAGTAATATTAAAAAATTGTTAATGATTATTATTATCTTGACTGTGTCTTTTCTTTTTTTTTGTTAAAGGCAGAAAACAATTCTTTCTTTATTTTAAAATATTATTTCTCTCTTTAAAAAATATGTGTCATGACACAATGATTAAAAAAGGCATTTCTTCATTTCAAAGGAAATCATATTTTCAGTGAGTAGGGGCTTTTCCACATTACATTAGTGAATGATGAATTACAATTTCCTGTAGGAAAGGTTCACTGACTTTACCTTTGTGTCTTCTTATCAGCAGGCAAAAGATAGGTTATCTCTGTCAGAAGTGTGCAATGTAAGTGACAGGATGTCAAATACACGATCTTGGGAAAAATTTACCTTCTTTCTGCTCTCCTACTGTGACTTCCCTCTTACCAAATTATTTGCTTGAAAACAGGTAATAGGATTGGAGAAATCATTGAATCGTGAAAATCTGCTTTGTTTGAAATTCACTAGCACTAACACAAACACAGAAAGATTTCTTGCTTTTCTCCAGCCATATGATAAATAGCAGCTGTATGAAAACCATATGGAGTAAACAAAATGCTCTGTATTTCAAAGGAGGAAGCTGAATTAAACTTTTTACTTTTATTTTGATTGTGTTATTTCTACCAATGTTATAGCTTCTGGCTTTTTAATATGTTAACTTTACTTTTAATATGTTAACTTTACTTGGCACTAGTCTCTGAGAATTTAAGAAATATAAAAACCAGATAAATAGACAAATTTAGGATACTCATGTTAATTTTTCAATGTTTTGTCGATTTTAATGGCAGGATATTAGCTCTTTCAGGACTGGAATGTATATAACTGAAAATGATGCATGCTCAAAATATCTTGAGTATTGTAGATTATGAATATTCAGGGTAGAACAGCCCTGAAAATGCTGTATATTGCTCCAAGCAACTGACTGATGCAATGTGGGATGGAAGCCATGATTACGGAATGACAAATTAGTTGAGAGGCCATCTTTAGCTTTCATTAACTCACATTTTCATCTGGATGCAGCTTGACCACTGAGTCACTAATTGTTCAGAATTTTTATTTTGATTCTTGAAGCAAAGCAAAGACACATTTCAGTGCAGCAGGGACTGGTGCAGATGGCAGGCTAACTGGCACCTCAGACGAGCAGCAGTGAGTGCCAGGCAGAATGTGAAAAGAAGGCAGAATGTGAAAAGAAGCAGTATGCAAAGCTGGTAGAGAACAAAACACAAATGCACCAATTAAAAAAGAACTTCAGATTCTGACCAGCAGCTGCCCAAACATACTTCCCTTAAATTAGGTAAAAATTATGCTGACTTGCTTCTCTGAAGAGCTTATAACTTGTTAGCAAAACATCCTTTTTTTTTTTGAAATGTGACTTACATATTCTAGACTGTTAGCCCATTTCTCTTTCTAAGAGCCCAAACTCAAGTTAATCTGCTATATATTATAATTAATGCTTTATTTAGTAGCCAGTGAGAGAAAAATCCCTTCTTATTTTTGTCATGACTAATGTAAGACCTTATTTTAACAATACAACATCACTAAAACTTCCTTCAAAGTAAATGGAGAAACATAATCTTGAATTCACACCGCAGTCTTATCACTGGGGTCTCCTTTACATCCTGTACTCCTGGTGCTTTCATGGGGAAGACCATGTGAATTGTATACAGGACATACTGCTCCTCCAGGGATCTCCAGCTTTTAAATGATTCTTGACACTGTGGGCTAACACAGCCGACATGGAATTGTGGTCTTGTCTAAAAATTTTCCGCAGAGAAGCTTGGGACTAGATGGATTCAAGTGATGTGGCAAGGATGTATAGGTAAGAACATACAATTCCTGTTGCTTGGTGCGGTGATGTCTATGTGTTGATAGTTAAGGTAGACTTTAGGATTATTTTGAAGCCTAGCTGTAGCTTCTGCCTGTCTTATAGTTAAGATCTCATTACCTGTCCATCTTGATTAGATCAATCTTACTGCTAGCTTGCCCTTTCTGCAATGTTTCAAATTCTTTTTGTTTTGGTGGTCTTAAGCAGAGGAATTCTCTCAGTCCTGATCCCTAGGTGCTCTGCTTCTGCTTTACATTCTTGTACCTTTTTCTTCTTGTGTAAGGGACTACCCTGACAAAACAGACAGGCAGCTCATACACTAAACTGTATAGAGGTTCTACTTTAGGTACCAACAATGAAAAGTAGAGGGTTTAAATGGACTGTATCATAGTAGGATGGTTTATGTGCTTCAGAATAGTGGAGAATGATTCTTTACTCCAAATATCAGCAAGGACAGATCCTCTTATCTCATTTTGAGTGGTTTCCACTTACGTCTTCCAGCACAACCCAAGCTGTTGCGCTTTTTCTGTGGAAGATGTGTACTAGATTCATCTTCTGTTAGACTTGCACAGTCAATCTTATTTATGTATGTGGAAATTAATAAAAAGGAGTACTGAAACCCAAAAAGACAAGGCCAGGAGGAAGAACATGACATCTGAGTTCAAGGTTCAGGGGAGATGTGAATGCACATTCCTTTAGCTAGTGTTTGAGCTTTTTCAGATGCAATTAAAGTCAGAGAGGTGGAGGACATTGATGACCTCAGAGAACTAAACTGTGTTTGTATCTTTCTGCTGCCTACACTAAAGGTCTTTTCTCTAATCTTGGCTACATGCTTTTATGTGGCTGCTTGAACGATCCAGTCGCATATTCCCCATCTTTTCTTTTTGAACTGCCTTGCCTAGTGTAAAATGTTGTCACACTGAAGGATCTTCTCATGAGTGGATAATTACCTAGAACTGCTTTACAGGATGAACTTGCTTTTAAACACTTCTTTACTTTTAAGAACTTCCTACTATAGCAAAAAGCTGGGGCCAGATCCTTGGCTAGAGTGAATCAATATCTTTCTATTATGCCAGTGGAAACTGTGCACATGACTGTGAAGCTGCTGAACATCTCACCCTAGATATTGATCAAATCTCTTGTTTTGTAGTGGAAAGAAGGCTTGAACAACTTCTGCATTTTATTTGTTTTCTTCTGCATGACAAAAATAGAATCTTTTAATAATAAATCCTATAGCATTTTTTCCTACTGTAAAATAAAATCCCTTAAGAGTGTTTATGGAAGTACACTCATTTGTTTATGTAAAATTACTGCCTTCTTCACTTTTGTCTCATTTTTCAGAGTGTTCTAATTAAGTATTTTTTTCATTGGCTGCACTTGTGCCCACCATGTATATTACAGTATTGTGATGGAATGAGATTGATGTGCTGCTTTGTAATCACCTATCTGTACATGCCATCTTTGTCAATACTGGTTCATTTTTCTTTTACTTTGCCAAGAGGCAAGTGCAGGAAATCAAATAAACTTGTATAATACTGTTTCAAAATTAAGTTTATTATATGAAATTTGAAAAGTGGTAGCTAAATAATGGGAGACAGCTGGATCAAGTCCAGACCTTTCTTGGCAGGATCCACACTATTATCACTTTTCTTTTTTGACAGTATTCCCTGTGGTATTGATGGGTAAACATTACCAGCATTAAAACATATTCAACTTGAAAAAGAGTTTGCAACTTTGATGCACTGGGAAGTTAAAACTGTAAAACTTCATCATTTTTTATTTTAGAACAGGCAGCATTTTTTTATCTTTTTTTTTAGTTACTAACTAGCTGTTTCTTAGTAAGTTCTACTGTATACACAATATAAAAAATCTTACTTTTATAGTGTATCACTATATCACATTTTCTATATCCCAGAATCTACTAAAAGTATACGTTTTTATTGTTTGTCAACTCTTTGGAGCAATGAATTTTCATTTTGCCTGTTGGTTAGCAGTGGACTTTCTGCAGACACATAAATAAAGCCAGAATTAAGTTTACTGCTGTATGCACTTATTACAGTAGCAGTCATGTCACTGTGCATTTAATATAGCTAATGTATAGAGTCTCCTCTCTACTGAGAAATATGTTACTATTAAAGGCCTTTCCAAAGATCCATAGGCCTTTTTTTCCTGAATATGACATAATATCTAAAGGAAAATGTGAGATATACAATCTTATTAGACTTCCTTGAGACCAAGCATATATTTTTATTTATACACATATCTGTGTGTATGTTTGTGTAGACTTGAAGGACAGTGTTGAAGAGAATTAAATCCACTGCTGTGCATCTTCAGGACATAAATACACTATGAATCCATTATGGCTTTTCTTTGATGTAAGAATATGACTATCATCGGTCAAAATATGATTATACTGATAGCTATTACTTTAAACAGTTATACAGAAAACACTCGTTTTGAGAAGATGTTTTGCTATGGTTCTTTATGCACTTAGAATCAGGAATAGGCTAAAACAACTGTGTGAATCTCGTCTAAATGTAAGCACCAGCATGTCTTGTTTTAACAGCTCTTAAGAATTTCAAAATCTAATACAATTATTTCAAGGTCCCCTTCCTCAATCCTGCCTAACTTAAATAAGGGAAAATAGTCTTTGAATGTTCTGTCACTTCCTATTTGCCAGTCAGCACATGTCTAGAGCTGGGGAGGATCAGTGACAAGAGGTGGTAAGATGTTGCATGAAAGTCTGGAGGGAAATTCTGCTCTGGGATTATGTGTCACCTCTGATGACAATTAGTGCTGATTTATCTGTGTACATACTTGCCGTTCCTAAACCTTGGTAGTCTGCTATAAACAGCGATAATGAATTCTCTAAAATTACAAATACTGAAATGACTGTGCAGTAAATCCAACAACAAAAGTACTAAAGAGTTCTCCAAAACAGAAAGCATATTTTAAAGATTTTAGAATTCCTGTAAAAAAAAATATAAAAAGAAGAAGATACAAAGATAATAGTAAATGACTAACACGTGCACCAAGGACTTCTTCATATCTGTTACTCTGCTGCATAGTATGGGCATCCATAACCAGGTAGAATTAGCAGCACAGGCTCCTTGTCATTGCAGAGCATCATGAGATAACGACATTTAACTAGTCAGTCAAACAGAAAAAGCTGTGGCACTGGGTTGATAAGCTGTGATTCCTTTCTGTACAGGCAGTCATGGGTGTATGTTCTGATTGCTTCTTACATTCTACCTGTATAAAACACATTTGTCTCCTGTCAAGCTGTGTGAGCAGCTACATTTCTTTCTTTCTTTCTTTCTTTTTTTTTTTTTTGTCTGAAAACTAATATTTTTTAAATTTTATTTTTTTTTTCTAGCTTTTGCTTCAGGACAAAACTAAATTCCATAGAAGTTAATGCAAATATTTCCACCTCTTTCCACGGCCTTTAGTTCAGAAAATCTGAATATACTGGCTAACAGTGCTGATCTTTTCTTTCAAATACTTCTGACAAGTTTCCAACTGTTTTGCCTCAAAATGTAGCTGTGTTCATTATAATTCAACCTTCTGTACTCAGAGACTGTGGGGAGCAAAATATATCCCTCATATCCATACAGAATCACATGGAACTCATGCATTTCTTTCTATGCACCTATTAAAATTATTCCTTTTGCATGATAATACCTGGTATCCTTTATTTCAGTTTGGCTAGGAGTGCTGTTGAACTCAGTTTTGAGTTGAATTCAGTTCTCAGTTTTTGAAGAGACATGGAAACAGAAGTCATTTTTTTAAAGTATTTCTCAGAGCTGAAGAATTTCTCTATCCATGAAATAAAAGTTGTTGCCTCTTTGTTTTTCACTCTATGATAAATATTTTTAACTTATTTGTCAAATAAAAACTACTTCTTATAATGTTCAATATTGGTAACCTTCCTTCGTATCTGTAGTTAGAATCTCCAAATATTGGAAATTAATTTAAAATGAGAAAATACCTCTTCTACCACTGAAGTATACACCACAAAATGACCCCTTCACATGCAATATCACTCTCTTAAGTGACATTTTCTTTAAATTAATTCTCAAGACTTTTGTAAATAAACAAATATTATAAAAATATTTTAGATGATGAAAAATTTAGAATTGCCATTTTTTTCATATGCTCCCCAAAACACAAGGTATACTTTGTATCCAGCCAAGCCCAATTGATTTTCCAAAATGAGGAAGAATTTCATCATTCTGGATTTTCAAAGCAAATAGGTTATTGGAATTACACTGACAGCCATGCATAGCTATGATTATTCATAACAGTTGAAATCTGTATTGCTAAGCATGCCCATGCTCACTTATTTTTTATTCCTGATGGTGTGCAAGGACTGAGATTCAACTTAATATGAGCAAAAATACCAGAATTTTCCAGTGAAAATTTTCATTGCATGCTGAACCTGGGCTTGACTTCTCGATTTTGGTGTGGCATCCAAACACAGAACTGAGAAACTGCATCCTAAGCTTTTAGCACAAAGAACAAATATTACAGGAAGGAATTAATTTTTAAAGACTTAATTGGTAAGGCAGTAACAAAAGGTATGTAAGGTTAAGTAAGCTTTACCAATATTATGGACAGAAGCCTGGATGGTCAAAGGGCTGCAAATCGAGGTAACATCAGCACATTTCATAATATTGGCATCAGCAGTTTCAGCCAGCCTCAAACAGATCCAAAGGAATGATGCCATTGACTAGAAAGATGGCATACCAGGAAGTTTAAAGGAAAAATGACTAACCTTCTCAACCCCTACTCCCATCCCCCTGTAGTGACACAAATCACCAGAGTGAGATAGACATGCTAAGGTGTTAAAAATGATTCCTTGTACATCTGTACAAATGATAAAAATATTACATATAGACTAAAGTGGAGGTTATTAACAACTTAAGGTGCCTTAAAACACATGCTTATTTTTGTTTACTGGAGATATATGTTTAAAGTGCATGACCATTGTTATATTCATGAGATCAATACTGGATATGGCTTAAAGCTTTAGGAATATCCTGTCTCACCCCTTGCTATTTTAGCTGTAAAAATGTGGTATTGTCAGAAATATGAAACAGATAAAGTGCTGTTAATCTTGGTGAAGTGCCTGCTTTAAGCTGAAACCAGAAACTTGATATATGTTTTTGGTTTACAGAGGTCCATGACCACGTGTTGGATGCTAAAAATGTTCTGTGTACTCGTTAACTGGTTGAATAAGTGCTTCAATTCTACCAATTTCAGCACAAGTTGCAGAGCACAAAGAAAGGAGGGAGGTTATAAAGAACATAAAATTATCTTCAATAATGATATCAAAGGCTCAAACCAGAGCCTGGTGGGAGAACATTTTATTGAATGTGAGGGTGCAGCTGGACTTTTGGATATGATAATAAGAGCAAGACTCAATGTCAGCAAGGAAAATGTAAATGGATATTTAAACTAGTTATTTTTTAACTTTTTTTTTTTACTTATATCACCAAAAATAATGTTTCATATGTTTTACAGAGAGTCATTTTCCAAATGTGGTCTTTCCCTCACTTTTATAGAATTTCCTTAGTTATCTTTTAAGTAATTTTAAAAATGCCTTTCATTCTTCCTCATTATGTTCCCACTGATTCACCACAAATATGGAAAATAGAAAGAAGAGCATTTTTCTGGCCTCTAGGCTTTGGCATCTGCTATTCCATGTGTTGTATGTCATTGACAAATAGTAAAGATGCTGTGGGATAGTTTGGATAGAATCCTAGCAATGGAATAACCTATCACAAGCTACTGAAGTTACTACCAGTATTATTATTATCTAAAGACAATGGCAGACACATTCAGTGGAAACTTTCTGTATTAGACAAAGCATTAGTGGAAATGTTGCTTCTAAATACAGCAAGTATGTCCCTGAGAAGTGAGCAGTACTGCCTAACTAATAAATAGATGTGGCAGGCACCTAGCTAAACATTTCTATACTTATTAGATGCACTACTTTTTTCATTTTCTTTTTCTCACTGTTGATATAGCACATCTTCTCACCAAAATTGTTGGGTTAGTTCTTAGGAAAGGTCAATTGTGCCACAAAACAAAGTGTTTCATAGATTCTTAATTTCAAGCCGAAGCTACTAGGCTAATATGTTACTTTGTATTTTGGAAGAAATAGAGGGAAAGGTAATGAGCCAGAACTTGGAGAGCAATCAGTTAACTCTATCTCCAGCATGTTCAGTTTAGTCACCCTTCGAAGACTGATGCAGACAGCCCCAAAGCTGGAGCACAAGCTCATGCTGGTGTAGGGGACTGTGATAGCTGCGAGTCATCTGTCCCCATTGCTGATGTAGAGCCCTATGCCAAAGAAAGAGAAGGGGACATACATGTCTAAGAAAGGAGGGAGAAGCAATGGGAAAAAGGAAGATAATAGGTCTAAGTGCTCCTGGATCTTTACTGGGAGCTGGGCAGGGGAGCAAAATAGAATAGTGCTACAGTTTTAATATAGGTAATTGTAGGAAAGTAATTTTTCCATGAGATTACTTTAGGTTTTCACACATATGTTTTGTCTTTTCAAACAACTACAGACAACAGCTTTTATAAAAGCACTAGAAGTTGTGTTTAAATGCCATATTTTGTTATCCTCGTTTTTACTCCTTGCCCACTCCAATCTTTTTAAGTTACTAGACAGGTTAGTCAAGAACTCAGGTATCTTTCAGACAATGATGCAGACAGAAAGGTGTTTCAAGCTATTAAAGTGACTAGCAAATACTTGCCATCAGACTGCGATCAAGCCTAATTTTTATATTATTTATCTGTACTTTTTAAAAGGTCTCTGAAAAAATGAAACTTTATGAAAGAGTCTGCATGATATGCAGGCAAATAGACTTAAATCTCATCTATCCAGTCAACAGCAACTCCAGTTTTTTACAGTAATATCAGAAAAACTATAATAAAGAAATAATCCACTAGAAAAATTTGAGTAATGAAAACACTTGGGAAAACACAGTGAATGTTTATGTCATATCATTAAAAATGCTGCATCCTAGCTCTATTTTAGGGAAAATGTAAATAAATAAATAAATAAAGCAAAGAATGGTTCAAATGACTGCTGTTTGAATGAATGAGTAATGGAAGTTGATCCACAGGAATGGAGAGGCTTTCAAAACAATCTGAACAACAGAATATCTCTGGTATAACTGTAGGTAGATAATTGATACATTCAATTTTACCTCAATTCTTAATTTTTTAGCAAGTTACAGAAATATTAAATAACTGAGAGCATTTACCTCTGTAAATACTATAAGCTGATGTCATGTTTTTATATTATCTACTCTTCCATTGGGCTGAATTCTTTCTAGATTCTTCATGATTCAACATTGTCCCTCCTCAAAAGAAAAAAAAAAACACAAGAGATATTGTGCATGCAAAGTAGTTCAGTGAATATGTTAAATCATTGTATTGACATGCTGTTAGTTCCCTTCACTAGACTTTGCTTCAGGTCATTAAGAGTGTCATCTGTTTGAGAAATGGCCCGAAGGGCTAACAAAATACTTGACACCCTGCCTGTAGGGGAATGGCTGTGCTGCATGCATGAAAATTAGAGGAAAAATTAGGAGCCCACAGAGGAAAAAATCTGCCTATTGCAATCACAGGATTGGGTCTCGATTGCCAAACCTTATTTTTTTTTAAAGCCCTACTGTAAGCCTCTTTTTCTTTCCTAGTAGAGATATGGGACAATATGGACTTTCTACAAAATAAGCCTTGTGATCAGCTTTTTTATCTCTTCTGGAAGCAATATCTATAGAGGTGGCTTCCATGAAGTCAGAAACGGATTAGATGGTTAGAGTAGCCTTCTGGTCTTGGGTAGTAGGACTTCTCTTGAGGACAGACTCAAAAAGTGTTGTAGAGCAGTAGACTATGAACAGCTGCCTTTTAGCAAGAAAATGCTTTTGTTGTATTGTAGGTGGTGGAAACATCTGCCAGACTGTACTTTCTGCATCCTTAGGTATTATTCTGCATTCCACTAAGGCTTAAATATGCTCTGCAACTTAGCTTAGGTACTTTTGAGCAATCCTAAAGCAGAACTGCAGGCACACAAGGAGCTTTCCAGGCAGACAAGGAGCTCCAAATGAGCTCATGGGTAGTAGTTGCTGAACCAGGAACTTCTTCCTCATAAATTTTGGGCCCAAAGATTAGCTCTCTGTCTAAGTCTTGGGTTAGGTGCATGATTCGCGTTTTTTGACAGGCTTTTGGCTGATCCAGGAAGAAAATGTTGGTTGAAGACAACAAGAATTTTTTGAAATATTATCATCACTTAATATGAAACAAACAAGGGATTTTTTTTTCTTTTGACAAAAGTATTACAAGCCCAAAGGAAATAGGTAGTCTATTACAGTGTTTCAGCTATTCTTAAAATGAAAACTATTTGTTGCAATATCAAACTTAAAATCTCCCATATGGCAAATCAATTTTTTTTTTTTTACATGTAGTATATATTTTTCTGAAAAATGGTAAATCACAGCCCCCTTCATAACTTTTTCTATGTACTGAATGCTCTTGTGGTAGCTTCTCCCAATATTTTCCTTCCTAGATAACCTATATAAAATTAATTTTTTTTCCCTAGTTTCTCTCAGTAACGTGTTTTATATTGCTAACTATTACTCTCTCTTTCTCTCTCTGGATTCTTTTCTTTTTTTTCCATCATTTTAATGTCTGGTCCCAGGACTTAGAGTATCCTCTACCAATGACCTGCTAGAGGCCTCAACACTACCAATGGGAATTAAAAATTACTTTTGCATTATAATATACCACAGAACGAGAATTGTCTATTTTGCAGAAACTTTGGAATGGAATGTGCTTTTGTTCAGCGAGATCCGCTATGATCTTATTCTGCCTCATTGATGTGCAACCAGTTTTCCCTCATTTAATAATGAGGATATATGTATGATGCTTTGCAAATGTGTTTATTGTATTTGAACTCATCAATTATGGACCATCACTCCAAATTGTCAACATGACTTAAAAGTGGCTTCTATCTCTTCTCCATTTAATGAGATCAATAGAATCTGTACCTTTTTTTTTTTTTTTTTATCAAGGAAGTTATTAATAAGAATATTGACCAGACCATGCCTAGGATAACTCCTTGGTGGATCCTATTTTAAATATCCCTGTATAACTTGACAGTGAACCACTCATAACTACTTGGACATTTTTAGATGCCACCTCAGGGTTATTCCATCTAGAAGATAATTCCCTAGTTTGTATTTAAGAAGATTAAAATGTATTCTAGTCAAGTAATAATATATTACAGTTGTGACTTTTCCCTTATCAAGCTAGGCCAGTAATCTTGTCAAAGGAGGAAATTAGATTGACTTGACATAATTTGTTCTTGATAAATCCATGTTTTCTGTTTTTTAATCACCTTCTGATTCTCTTATGCCTTATAAGTAGATTTTTTAGTAACTTGCCCCAGAAATTTCTAAGAAAGAGCAGTCAGTAGATGGGTCTGTAGATTCCAAGCAGAGATATTTTCTCCCTTTTTGAAGAGTGACATTGTGATTGCCCTTCCTTTATCCTCAGGGAATTCTTCTATTCTTTTTCAACTCTCCAGGTAACTACTATGATTCAGAGATTACTGTGGTCACTTTGTTAAGTACAGTAATTGAAATTCATCGGACTAAGCTGAGAATTCTATCTCTTTTCACTGTCCTTTCTCATATTCAGGAAGACATGCCTGTCCCCTTTAAAATGTAATTTAATGAAGTATTGGATCATAGCTAACATTTTTTTGAAGGTTGAAATAATCTGTTAGATACTTTGTCCTTCCATGAGTCATTCACTCTTTAGTCTCCTTCCTGATACTTTCTTTTACTTCTTAAAGTGTAATGTATTTATAGAAACTTGTTTTGTTGCTTATTGTGTCCCTTAATAATTACAACTCACTCCAACCTTAACCCTACTAAGGCTACTACATATCTGAGCAATTCTTTTACAATCTTATTTAAGAATGTACTATGTTTTTACCTTCTGAACAGGTCGTTTCTCAATCTTCAGATCATTAAATTGTTCATAATACAATCAAAATGCAAAATAAATAATAAAATCAAAATAGAGTTGTTATCTCTGAAATAGCTTCTGTTGCGTGTTTGATATAAACTTTTCTATGACTACCAGGTCTCTAGTGATTTTTTAGCATGCAGATTATCCGTGCAAAGGAACTTGTTCACAGATTCCTTCTTTGTTACCATATATTTTTTTCTCTTTACAGAAATAACTGTCTCTTTCATCCAAATCATCTTGTACTTTAGTCCGAATCAAATTTAAAATAATCATTGCCTTCCAAAGAAAAGATCTCCAGCCTCCAGCATATGCAACAAATTTTCCCACCATATCAAGTCATAAACTAAAAGGCCATTTCTCTTGAACTGTACTAAGACTTGTCTCAAAACAACTGTTTACAACCACCTTCCATTGATTTAGTAGTAGATGCATTATCACAACATCATCTTTTATTTCTTTTTCTTAATCTCAACCAGAGTCATTAAAACTGTCTTTTGAGTATATTTGTTCAGAAGTTGAGAAAAGATGCCTGAGTAATAATCCCTCTAACACAATATCTCTCACATACTCCTCATCCTTCCCCAGGTATTTCCTTCTATAGTTATTATACTGCGCTGTGGTTTTGTGTTGATTACGCAGTTATGCAATCTTTAAGCCTTTGAGTTCTTCCTGTTCTTTCCTCATATTATGGGCACATGTCTAGAAATAACTTCATATGTTTAATTGGTTGCCATCTTTTTTGCTTATCTCATAATTTCCACTTTTTTTCACCTCACTTTCCAGAATGCTGCCACCTTCTTATTGCTCCTTGAAGAGGGGAAAAAATAAAAAGCTAAGACTGTTCTCTCCCAGGATTTTGGAAACTAAGCATACACACTCTCTGAGATAAAGTCTTACTCGTGCTGAAGGCTGCATCCTTAACTCCTGCTACTGTACTTTGTGAGACAGACTTCCTTTTGCAGACTTTTGTGATTGCTGTAAACAACATTGACATTGCTCCCGGATTAGTGGGAAAACATAGGGACTGTACCGATGGGTTTAAGTCTATTTGCCAGCTTGCAGCCTGATGGAACACAAAAGCCTTCATGTGTTACATTTCATATTCCTCCTTCAGAGTCAAGCACAGAGAATCACCAACTAGCCCTAGTTCCAGAGCTGAAGTAATCACATCTGAGAGAAAAAAAAAGACAGCCTACTCTAAACCATGCTCTTTTTTTCTTATTTAAAATCATAGGAAAAAAAAATCAGTTTTCTCCGCATGCCTCCTTTTCAGAAAGCTTTGGACTGGACGTCTCTCTCATATAGAAAAAGTCAAAGGATAATAAGAGAAGTATTTGCAGTGATCTGAGTGAAAACCACATTTCTGTCTTTAGAAGTAGAGATAATCTATGCAGGTAAGTTAGAGTAGTGTAGCTTTGCTGTTAAAATGAAGCTGTCTGTTTACAGGAATTGTATCTTTAGGTTATTTCAGCAGCCTGAGTCATAGCATCTCATGGGAAGCATGATAGTGAGGTACAGAGCCCTCCATCTCAAGATCACTGACCCATATCTACTGCTAGGTGAAAGAACAAATAACCCCTCTACCTTATGGTTTGTTGATGGTGCATCTGGAGTGAGGCAATGGGCTGAGGTTGTACACAAAAATGCCCACATCACTGCAAAACTATTATCAGAGTCAACCCTAGCAGTGCTCTGCAGCTGATGCCTCAGTTAAATGGCCAAGGACAAAAGAGGGATAAAGATTCCCCTTGCTGCCAATCTCTCATGCTGCTGCTCTAAGTCTGGGATGATGAACATAGACGTGGCCTTGGGTTTCTGGATAAAAAGCAGCACTTCAGCTGTCCTTTAAGTCAAAATAAACCATACCAAGAGGCCACATGTGCCTGAGGTTTCATGTGAGTCATTTTTATCCTATGATATTCGGAGGCCATCCACATATTCTAAAGAGAAAAGCATCTAAAGTAAAAGCATCTGACAGACTTAAAGGGGATCTATAGTCTGTTTCAGCAGAAACCTATTCCTAATGGTCTATACTTGCTTTCACAGTAACTTGTTTTCCTTGTGTGTATGATGAGGAGAAAAGTAGGATCCAGTGTAGTCTATCACACCTGTGAAACAGCCCTCAGAAATACAAACATAAGGGAACCTAGCTTTGAGAGAAGAAACAAGTTTTACAGGGTATCTGTGGATCTCTGGATCTACAGTGAATCTCTCAGCTGAAGTTCTCTTCTGTACTTTGCTTCACTGTGCAGCTGACTCAGAATGCAGAAATTAGGTTCCCTCTGTATGCACCCCCTTAAATTCAGGTGTGCATCTAATGCACATAAGGGGCAATCACTTTGTGGGAGAGGATGACAACTAGGTTGACTTTAAAAAAACAAGCCATCTATGAAGAGGATGTGAATCAGCTCATCATCCACTCTTTCACTGTACGTACCATTTCTGCTAGTCTGCACTGCTGTCCATTATAGATGCAGAGTAGATGCAGTATGGGATTTTGCTGTCTTATAAACTAGGGATATATATGTTGCACCTATACTCAGAAACCGGGTGCAGTATTGGAATGATATGAATGATATAGCATAAAAAGTATTTTTACTTGCTCTTCAATGCTTTTAATGCATGTGTCATCTACATGAGAGAAAAGAGAGAATCCTGGTGGACTGAATACTTCATACTTGTCAACCATATGCCAGGGCAAAATGAATCTTTCTGAGTATAACCAGTCTAGTTCTTGAGCTGATACAGGGAATTATTTAAATGACTTGGAGACTGAGAATCAAAAAGTCAAGCAGTCAAAAATACTCGTCCCCTTCAGAAGTCAGTGGGATGTATTGGACCATCTCTGTGTCACAGAATATCACAAACCTGAAAACCGAATGCAGATATTTCAGGTAGCCATTAAAGGAATTGCAACAAATTAGTGAGATTGGCAAATAGCATTAAATATTCCTGCAAAGAGGTATTTGCAAATCTGCCTAGATGTAGCAGCCCTTTTAATTACTAAAATAATTCAAGGATAAGATAAAAAAAAAGAAAAAAAAAGGACATAATGAACTTCAAATTTTTTTTCCTCTTCTGTAATCTGTGACAGTCAATTTTTATTCCATGAGAAGAATATAATGTCTGGAGGATTCTAATCATCAATTTGCTACAGCTGGAACCAGCACAGCTGGCAGATGAGTATTTTAATGTATTTCTAGATTAAGCAAGGCAGTTTAAAGAAAACATCATGCAAAAATTCAATCTGCTATGGATTTAAAATAAAGTTCTCATCTGTGTCATGGTAGAGTGAATAGCTACCTTATGTTTTATCATATTGCAGTGGATTATCTTTCTAATGAAGCTTGTATCCCCCTAAAGCATTCTTCAGATATTTTGTGTTCATATCAGTCTATAATAATGCAATGAGTGAGTGCAAGAGTGGATTTTCCTTTAGTGAGGCTCTATCAGGACTCCTTCTAACAAATTAAACTGTAAATGAAAGCAATTCATATATGCAAGACAATACAAAATGTTATATATTAATTTCACAGAGATATTTTGTTCTTTTCAAATTAGATTCCTTGCAAGTTAGTGAGGATTTTGGAAAGGGGAGGAATTAGAACTTTGTTTCTTGCTTATATTTGCTTTAATACCTCGTTTTCTCTGCAAATCTTTAAATAATACCTCTATATAGTACTTTAGCTGGGCTAAATAGAGCTAGAGCCTAAGAGACTACAAATTAGTATATAACAGTCCTTTAATGGACCTAGTTTTCCATCTTCGATTTCTTAACTTATGTGTGTTCCGAGATTACTCTACCCTCAACAAGTCCATATTTGAGGGAGAATTAGAGTTAATTACTCCTTGGAACTGGCAAAAATATACTGGAATTAAACATCTGTAAGAAGTGTCTTCTGAACCATAGTGTATATAAGGAGGTTTGTGCAGAGAGCATTTACTTTTAGTTTTTTGTGCCTCTCATCATATTTTGGGAGACCTTGTTCTCACTCTTTCATAGGGAACACATGGAGTCGACGCCTGGAACTGGGAAGAGGAGGAGGCTTGTTGAACAACTTGGTCCTTCTCGGTACTCTTAGAATCATAATTCCATTAATTGTTCTGATCTTCAATGTACATATGATCGCTTCAATACAGATATGATTGCTCTTGGGACATTATTCCATAAGACAACAGATCATACTATCAGGAAGCTGATTTTCTCTTTTCTGCATTCAGCAAAGCTTTCATTGCTAATTGTAGTCTGTCATGGCTCATTTTATTGCACTAAATAGTTCATGTTCTTGAGGTTCTTCAGGTAAGCTAACAGTAGAAGGGCATCACCATTGCTCTGTGTAACCTTTTTACAGGAATGTTTCCTTACATGCCTCTCTAGAAGGAAAGGCAGGCAGAGGACATTCATCTTTCCCTTGGCAGCAATAAACCTCTATAATGTAAACAAGTGACTATTTTAATGCCCCCTCTCCCAATAACTGATATAGTTACAATCTGCTACCTATTTGCTGCCTTGTTCTTTTCTGATAAGAAGATGGCTTATCCTCACTCCCTCAGTGGTGTCTGCCTTTTTCTTCCCATCTCTGTAGGCCCTTTTTTTGGACTCTTTTTAGTTGTGGCCCTGCTAAACATCTGTATGGAGCTCTCCTCCCGCACCTTCCCTTTCTTTGGAGAGGGTGGTCTAGTGTTTCTAGTTTCCTTACCACAAAAGGAATGTTATCAATGTTAGTCAAGGACATTACTCACATAACTTAGGCCTTGTCCTACGAATTGTATACCAAAATCTCCTTCTGATAGCCTTTTCCTACATTTGAATATGCATTTTTAAACATATGACATCTAGATGTCAAGACCCAGTATGGCTTTGTGACATGGATTTGGATGGGCGCTTTTAAGGAGAAAATGCTAATTAAAATTGAATCTAATTCAGATCCTATTAAAACCCAGCAGAAAACCGCAGCTAAGTTAGGTTATACTGATCAGCCACTGTGCCTTTTTATATCACTTTATACCTTCTC
>JAVCKT010034152.1:0-11969 GCA_032273925.1 Rhynchotus rufescens
GCAGCGCCCCCGGGTTGCCAGGTAACCCGCCCCCCCCCCGCGCACCTCCTCGAGCTTCTTGGCGTTGCCCGTGACGAACACCACGCTCCGGCCGGCCGGCGCCGCCATGTTGGACCCCCGCGCGGCCGCGGCGCATGCGCGCGGCGCCGCCAATCCGTGCGGCGGCGCCGTCGCCCCATAGCAACGCGCCGGCCAATGAGGAGGGAGGTGCGGCGGGACGGACGCGGCTGGGCGGGGAGGCGTGGGGCGCTCCGAGGGAGGGCGCGCGCGTGCGCAGAGCTGCCCTCTCCGCCCTCCCCTGCCGAAGTCTCGCGAGATGTGCGGCGGCGCCAAACCGCAGCGGGAGCGGCGCCATGGGGGTGTCATGGCGGCGGGCCCGGCCTGCCCGCCCCGCCATGGCAGCCCCCGCCGCTGGCTCCCGCGCCCTGCACCTGGGCGCCGCGGGGCGCCCGCCCTGTTTACTCCTCGGGCCCGTGACGGCGAGTTTCCTGGCGCCGGAGCCGCCCGGGAGGCCGCGGCTGGGAGGGCGGCTGCGGTGTTGGGGGGCCCGGGGGAAGGAGGCGGCGATCGGCTTGGAGTCAAGTGAAAGGAGGGGGAAGCTGGACATGCTCCGAGCACGGCTGCTGCTTACGGCCGGAGCCCAGGGCAGCCTCTCCCCTTTGTCACCTCCCGGCTGCCCCTGTCATGTCCCAGCTGGTCCCAGTGCCAGGGAGGAGGAGGGGAGGCCTTCCTCCCTGCTCACGGGACCACCCCAGACCTCTGCAGCTGCTGTACCAAAGCGTGAGGGGTCCCCACACGCCGGTCACAGCCCTGCCAAGGAGCACACGACTCTGGCCAAAACATGCCGTTCCTTGTAAAAAGCCCTGTGGAAAACAGCCACTAAGGAAGAGATTGGCCTCCTGCACAACAAGGGAATGGAGAAAACAGACCCTCCACTTGGGTGGAGGAGTTGTTTTTGTTGCAAAATCTCCTTTGCAAGATCAAAATGAAATGCAGCCCCACGGCACACAGACAGCATCTCCCTGGCACCGTGGTGAATGACAACCCTATTCCAGGCACTGTTGTTTTGTTGATCACAGCGGGACCCCAGGGCTTATAACGTAAGCGACAAAGTAGGGCTAAGAAGCACATGAAGATCTGTCCTAAGACACACCAGGGATCAAATAGTGGGACTCTTGGGTCCACTTCCCCACCACAGGTGGAGTCCCGAGAAGGGCCAGATGCTCAGAGCGACCTGGTGTTCAGCAGCTTGGGACTAAAACCATGAAAAACACTGCTGGTGCCTCAGAGGGGCACAGGAGGCAGCGCCTGGCCTTTGGCCTCAGAGCTCTTGCCTTTCATACCAAGCAGAGACATTTGCACCCCAGCCTCCTGGGAGATGCTGCAAAAACACTTGAACAGCCCTCACTGTCGAGGAAAGGAGACAAACCAGACCATGATCCTGCTTGCAGGGCTCAGTGATCTGCAGCAGTCCAGCTCCTTCAGTATCAGATCATGCTCCCAAAGGAGCAGGTGGGTACAGAAACAAGTTCCAGGTGGCCCTAAAACACTCCACGTTAAAAGCAATAGTTAAAGCTGTTTGCTTTAGCACATGCTTTCCACAGCAAACTCATGTTTTCTGGGCAAAGCTACCTGGTGAGAACACCTGGGCCCTTGCCAGGTGCTGCTCCAGCCCTGAAGGCACAACACATCAGCGTGGGGAACACGCACCTCTTGCTGAAAAGCCAGCCCCACTCAGCTGCAGGCTGACTGAGGTGGAAAAAACAGCATGCCCATCCCTCCAGCACTGTTTTGGAATAAGCCAAGCAGAAAAGCCCCTTCCCAGCCTTGACAAGTGCTCAAAATCCCCATGGCCACCACTCCTCTACCTCAACGAGACCCTGAGGTCTGGACTTTCCTTCCTTCAGCTGGTGCTACTGTTCTGGCCAGGCACTGTGAGGAAAGGCTGCACCTCTCCAAAGATCTGGGCTCAGGCTGGCTCCTGAGACATGAGACATACCATGAGACATGGTATGTGGCTCAGAGCAGAGCAGGAAGCGCACGCAAGGCAAGCTAGGGAAGGGAAAGGTAACCTCGCTGCTGCTTTTTCCATGGATTCTAGCGGTTCAGCTGAAAAACTTGCATTTCTCCTCTAAGCAGCTGGGATGCTGCTAATGACAGCCTTCCCCAGGGCTGTACATCTGCACTAGGGCACTGTGATAGCTCAGCACTAACTGCCAACTCCCTAGAACACTGTTGTTGGCAAAGACCTGCCAGACCCTGCGAGGCCAGGGCTCTGCGGAGGCAGCGCTGGTGGTTCCAGTTTGCACCGTCTTGCCCCTTCTCCAGCAGCACCCAACACCAGCAGTGTTGGCAGGACTCTCCAGCAGCAGGAGTAAAGCCTGCCCTGAAGCACAGCACAGGCAGTACACAGGCTTGCACCGCTTTTAACTCACTTCCTAGTCATCTGGCAGAAGACCCCAGACACCTGCAACCCCCCTGAAAATCAGTCACTCTTCATTTACCCTCTTAATCTCTAACAGATGGAATGCAGCCAGAGGCATAAGCAAGATGATTTTTATCACTTCCCTGGGTGCACTATTTTGCCTTCAGGATCTTAAAACCTGGCTGTATGCTAGAAGGAAAAACCCAGCTTGGCTTTCTGATTCCCTCCTGGAGCCAACAGGGCGCACAAAGAGGAAAGCCCCAGGTACTCACCAGCAGGGCAAGTGGAGCTTGTAATCTGCTCTAGCAGCCTGCTGTGCTCACTGTTAATCCCCTTCTCCACATGGAGCAGCAGCACCGCTCAGGTGGAAACTGCACACGAGATCCTGGAGGCAGGCTCAGGCCAGGAGGCACCACTGGGATTCTGCAGGGCACCGATTCCCCTCTCCAGCCCGCCTCAGGATTGGGCCTGGATTGAGGGTGGCACAGCTTGTGCACCCAGATAACACCCCTTTCTGTGGCCTCCACATCAGACCCACCTGCAAGCAGAGGAGCTCAACCCCCTGCTCCACAAATCAGAGAGATTCATTCGGGTCCCTGAGAGCCACAGCAAGGTGAAGGAGCATGACAGTTGCCATACTGGGATGATGAGATCTGGGATTTAAAACCCTCTTATCAATTTTTTAAAAAAAAAAAAAAAAAAAAAAAAACCAACACAGAACACCACCAACCACCACCCTTTCCCAGTAGGGAGTTCCCAAAGCAACTCCCCTTCCCTCCAAACACTATAAAGACGTGCAGGAACTCCACACGTACAGTCAAAAATAGGTTTACTGGAATGTCTTTAGTCACAGCTGTAAGCAGCAATACTGAAAACACTGAGCTTATGCATTCCCATGGCAGGATCAGAAAGTCTTCTGGCTTGCAAAACCTAATTACTTTTTTTTTTTTTTTGAACATGAGAAAACCACCCCGCTGAGAGCTCCTCACAGAAGGGGTGGGTAACATGATGGTACATTTCTCTTTAGACGTTTCCCCTCCATTGCCCCGAAGAAAGGACAGAGTCCCCTCTGCCCTCCAGCACCAGCAGTGGGAAATTGCTCTGACTGTATCATTACAACTTAACCGTATATACAGATAAACCATAATGGCAAGTAGCTAGATCCAAAACAGAGACACAGAATTCTGCAAAATGGGTGGTTTGGGAACTGAATCTTCTGTTATAAAAGAGATCTAACAACAGGAGCAGGTACTTGACCAAAAAAAGGGTCATTTGGCAGTTCTCAAAATGCTCTGTTAGGACTGGCTATTTGCCACCACCTTCTCCCTTGAGAGAAACAACTTCAAGTCTATATACAGATATTTCACTTAAATTACACAGCAGTTTGGTTATCCCAGAGCCAGCTCCACTGAAGCCTCCAGCTGCCCAGTCAGGAACGGTACTTCAGGACTATGGGTACTGAAAAAGACATAAAAATATTCAGCACATGCCTTGAACGCAGCAGCAATCACTGTCAGAGAAAACCCCACGTTTCTGCAGTCACAAACAGTAAGCAGCTGTGGGGGAAAGCATGTCTCCAGTCTCAAGCCAATGCAGTCTGCTGCTGGCACATACTAGACAACACTCTGCCACCTTCATCTCCTTCCAGCTTCCTCAACTGAAACCAGATGGGATTTTCCATCAGCCTGTCTCTCCACAGCATGCTCCCACCCTGCTGTCAGCTCTGTGACTTCTGCTCCCAGCTGTGCACCAACAAGAGGACAACAGGCCATGCTGGTGTTGCTGAAGGGCAGCATGGCAGCTGCTATGGAGCTAATGGCAGGAAAGCCCCCTCCTCCAGGACCACAGGTACAGAAAAGCTGCTCTCCTAGGAGCACGTTGCTCAGCAAGCAAAGGGCTGAATTACTCCCCTGCCTGGAAGAAATGCAGTCTGGTCGTTACTACCTATTTAGCAGGAAAATCAGGAAAGGACCAACCTGCAGCAAGCCAGAGCAAAGCAGCTCCTGGCAGTTTAGAAAGGCAGCACCTGCTGGGAGCAGCCCCCTTGCAACATGGTTTGTGTGAGGAGACGTCCTTGAAGGCATCGCTGTGGTCTGAAACTCTACCACGTCCCTCTACAAGCCATATAGCCTCTGCATGAGCTAGTGCCAACCCAGGCTCACTGCAGCTCTGGCTGTATCGACCCTTCCTTCTTTAGGAACAGCAGGACGTGATTTGAGGCAGCTCCTCCATGTGCACACTTAAAACTCTGCAGAGCAGAAGCACTGTGTAGGCTGCAGACACCACGTCTTGCTGCTTCACGCAGCAGGACAGCATGTTCCCAACGGGAACAGCTCAGCTGCTTTCTCTCCAAGGGACAGACACCAGAGCATCACACATGGTGAACAGGGCCATGAACATTTCCATGCCAAACATAGCTGGGGTGACTTGAAGGTACTCACTGATGATCACAAGCAGGAGAATGACTGCCACCAGGGCTATGACCGCCTTCATCTGTAAGGGGAAGAAGGAAGATGAGTTACAGGGAATACAACAAGGCCTTTAGCCTCTAGCCTGCAGGCCAGCTTCAAATCATCCTGCCAGAAGCAGGAGCAGAGCATCCCACCCTGCCTCATCACACAGGGCACGCAGCCGGCTGCTTGCTGGACCACGACCCCAAGGACTGAGCGGGAGTGCTGCCTCCTGCCAGCTCCCGTGCCAAACTCACACACCAGCTCCGGGGCACCTCCAACACTGAGCCTTCCCATGCTCACGTCCTTACAAGCAAACCCACAGGACAGGTGCTTCCTATACCTTATTTGTTCCCTTGTACTCTTGGCACCCAAAGTGACCCTGTTGTTCAGCACAGGGCTGAAGGATCTGCATGAAGAAGCTGCCTGTTCCAGCTCTCACTCACCTTGCAACCTCGCCACCACATCTGTCTTCGAAGCTGCTTGGCTCTATTGCTAAAAGCTGTTGCGTTGTCTGATAAACTTTCTGTCAGAAGGAAAGGAGAGGCTGTTCAGCAGCACACACACAGAGCATCCTGTTGTTCCACCAACTCTGTTTAGTTTCAAGCAACAAATTTGGCAATAGGGGAAGAGACCCAACCACAGTGCGATTCCCCCAAGTCATGGCAGATTCCAGCACGCCTGGTTCGGGAGCACATGTGAGGTTGCAGAGCACCAGCGAGCCCCTTTTGCCCTGGCTGCCTCCAAGCAAGGAGCTGTGAGCACTTTGCAAGCCACAGAGCGGACAGCTGAATTGCTCAGCACCATGTTGAGGCAGGCCAATCTAAGCTATCTCAATAACCAGCTAGAGCACAGCATCCAAATACCTCTAAACTAAACCCTTGGCATTTACATATCCAGGTCTCTTACAAGACTGGTCTCATACGACTGCATTAACAGGGCATTGGGCTCTACTGAGACCACACATGAGCTGGGACAGCCCAGTACTACCCGCATACATAGGAGGAGTTTGAAGAGCCGCTGCAGTGACAGGAGGGATCTTTTCCCAAGAGGAGAGCAGATAGCCAGATTGAGGCTGCTTAGTGACCAAACCAAAGGGAGACACCAGATAGCAACTTACAGATACCTGAAAGTTAGATCTGCATAGCCCAGCCCCTTCTTAGGAATGCTGGAACTACAAGCCCTCACAAAGCAGGGCCAAGTCCACATTAGACACTCTTGATTTGGAAGCTGACAGCCCAGCCCAGTAAATGGGGAAGAGATGCAAGGAAGAGGATGGGCAGACAGGGAAATTGCATTTGGCATCGCACCTGATTTATCTTGCAGGTCATCCAGCCGCTCGCCCCTCTCGATCACCTTCGTGATGTTCTCCTGCATAACATCAATGACTTCATCCACCTGGTTCTGGACACTGGAGCAAAGCAAAGCCAGAGTGAGGGGCAGGAAGCAAGGACACAGACTGCACGTTGCAGCACAAGCCCCCACGCAGAGCTGCCCGAGCTGCCAGGATGCAGGGAGCAAGATCAAGGAGGAACAAGGGCAGAGGGAGGTTGCTGAGAATACTAGTGGCTTCTGTCTCCTGGTGAGCATGGTGCAGGGCTAAACAACTTGGAGCAAAACTGGGGGAAGATGTGCTCCCTCCTCCAGAAAGCAATATGCCCCTGGCAGACTCCGTGTCATTTGGTAGCAAAAGGACAGTAAAGAAATAGTTAATATGAACCAAACGACACTATTATAACGAAACTTCTTGCAGGTTATGCAACGCTGTGGGTAGTCAGTTCACTGAACAGTAGCCTAAAAATCACACCCGCAAGGTTATTATAAATGTATTTATTCACTCCATAAAAAAAGCCACACTTGAGAGAAGAATTCTTTTGATGGAAAAATACTGCTACATTCTGGTTTGTATTTTGGAGCTAAAAACATTTCTATCTCCAGGAAAACAAGAAAGAAATTTCTTGGGCCCTAGGGAGACAACATTGTTTGAGACGTACCGCGCTCAGAAAGTAAACAGCAGCAGCAGCGTCTTGGAGACAAGAAATAACCCAGGGACACTCACACTGCGTAAAGTCTGATGGCTGACTTCTTAAGTTGCATTCATCACGCACTCTTAAGCATTTTAAAAATACTGAAATTCCTCCAGCATTACAAAACCTGCAGCGTGGCTAGGCCACTTCAGCAGTTCCCGCGTTACCAGAAATAAGCACCTCCTAGTTACACTGCACGACTGGCGTTCCCAAGGGAAGGAAGGGTTGCTACCATCTCATCGCCCACACCTGCGTCCTGCTCCCCAAATTAGCCAGCAATAACCTATTCATGCTCCTTGAATGCACAGAGAACCTGCTCCTCCCCATCCGCGTCTCACAGCTGCAGTCTGATGCTATTTGCCAAATGAGGGTCTCTGCAGGAGGCTGACACCAACATGCTGGGAGCCCTCAGCCAGCCCTAATCCCAAAGCACAGCCTGTTACAGCCTGGGCGCCCGAGGCCACAAGAGTGGCAGCAGCTGCCCGAGCCAGTCTGCAGGGCAGCTGCACAGGAAGGAACAGGACTCTGTCCCATCACTGTCACCGGGAGCCACGCGCCTCCAGGCCAAAAGCACGTCCCGCTTCAGGCTCACACCAGCCGAGTTCTCCTGCCTCCCTCACAGCCTCTCCCCGAGCAGACACTCGCCCCAGGGTAACACGTGAGCGGCAGCTGAAAAGACCAACAGTGGCTTCAGTGTGAACGCTGACACCCTGCAGACACACTTATCATTCCAGAACAAGCAAGGAAAGCCACCACAAGTCATCTTCCCCTTCCCAAGCGCTGGGAACACAGCAATATGGAGGGGCTTCCTGGCTCGGGAAGCAGGCGGTCGCTTGCCAGGAGTTTCTCTCCTGGAGGGGGAAAGGCCAGGGTAACCCCCCGGCATCTCTCAGCAGAAACCTGTCTCATGACCATGAAGCCTTTTTGATCCACTGTTTGTTCTAAGCTAAGAGGACAGTGACAGGACTGCCTGAACCCAGCGCACGCACAAAGCGAACGCGGCACCAAGGAAGCAGCCAATGGCTGCCCCCAAAATGTACAGATGAAGGTGCTGGATGTAGGAGGCCTTGTGTCGCCTGCCATAGGCCTTGGTGGGAATCTCTGTACCTAGGCACAATGGACGAGTCGAGCTCAGAACCACAGGCAACTCTGCTACGAGCAAGGAAAAGCAGGAACATCTGATTTCCCACATGAGCTAACTTGGCAAAAAAAAAAATGATGTTAAGGCCTTGGAGTTAATAGGCAGAGAACTACATTTTCAGGATGCAAATATTTCTAAAACCATTTACTGGCTCCAAAAGAAAGACTTCCTCCCACAATGGATTTGTAACCCAGTTTCTTCGTGTGAGTAACAAGCAGCAGCAGACGAGGATACAACAGACATAGAAGCATCAGCTGGGGCCCCCAGCCAGCACCACCCGGAGCCTGCAGTAACGTTGCTGCAGCCCAAGGCACCCCGAAACGTTAGTGAGAAATCTGGGACAAACGGACAGCTGGAAGCTGCTCTGCTGGACGCCACCTTTAGAAAACCCTGTGGAGCTTCAGCTACGGCACGGGCTGCAACTCAGCATCCCGCTGCCTCTCACTGGGGCTGCACAGAAATCAAGGCTCAAGCTCTCATCGATGCCTTCCTGTTTAACTCCCACTGAAAGCAAGGTCATTTCAGCACCCCAAAACAGTTTGGTATCTGACCAAAAAGGGGAACCTGGGAACAAGCAGAAAGGAGGAGAACGAGCCAGGGAGCTCCTGTCTCCACACAGTGCCTCAGCCACCAGTAAACAGACCATGCTTTCTGCTCTGCCCCCATCCAACACTCCTGCAAAAATGCCTCTGTGTGAAGGGGTTGAAAGATCTGTGTACTAGTCCTGCAGGCTGAGAACAAACTCAATTCCCACTAGCACTGCATGCTTGAGGTTGGAAACTCAAGTCACATCAGCAACAAAATATTTCCTCCTTTTACTTGGCAGGGAAGAATGAATCTCATAATAAGAAGTACGCTTCCTGTAGAGAACCGTTTGGCTTCTGACATACACACTTCACGTATTTCACTCCTGCATCTCCCGACTCCGCCAGATTTCCAAAGAAAATGGAATAAACGCTTGCCAGGAAAGGCAATAAGAGAAAAGCATAACATACATATCTCATAAGTGCTGCTTCATACTAACCACTGCAGCTACACTGCTTTTACCTGCACTCCTACCAAAGCAGCAACAGGAGATCCACTGAATTTCTTTTCATCTTTGCTTCCACATGCCTTGCCTGGGTCAGAGCAGGAGGAAGCAGCCTGTTTCGGCCCCGCTGGGTTAGCTGCTCAGAACCTCCACGCCCCAGTGACACCGCGGTGCCAACAACAGTGCCACGAGCTGCAGGAGCAGCCCGAGCTCCGGGTGCCCGGAGACACTGCCCTACAGGCGCCTCTGCCCAACTCAGCCACGGGGCATCGGCACCGAGCTCTGCCACAGGCATGCAGTTCAAGTTGCTGCTTCAACACAGCTGTGAGGAACACAACAGTTTATGCCTCACCAAGCCCTTCTTGTCTTTGAGAGGACAGAGTCCAGCAAGGATGCCCAGGCATCCAATGTCTTGGCATCATTTCCGTACGAAAGCCTGGACAACAGAGTCTGCAGCACACCCGTCCTCCCATGAGGAGTGGCCAGGGCCTGACAATCCACTATCAGTTCTTGCCTTTGAGCCATTGCTCAAATTCTGTCCCTTCCTCAGTAACCTGGGGCTTGTACCCAGAGCCTGTGAAGCACGGGCTGAGTGTATCCCGCAGCCCGAGCAGTGGTGAGGACCAAAGAATTTGCAAGGACCAAGACTGGACTTTGGGTGCAGCGCAGAACGTGGGAAGTGGAAGCATCAGTGAAGAATGTGCTCTCCACTGTTACCTGGGAGCTTCCACTCCCATCAAGTACCTGTTGGGACAACAGAGCCTGAACATCCAGACACACCAGTACAGAGGGAACTGTCACACTTCTTCATACCATCGTCACTGACTGGAGCCCTTCTCTTTTCCCTCCAAAGTCTGTAGTATTGCCAACAATCTCTTCTTACAGCCAAGCCTTCCCAGAGGGTCTCTGCTCCAAATTCTCCACGCTGACCCAGGTGTCTCTGATGCCAAGGACAGCAAGAAGTTTTCAATCTTACCTCTCTTATCCAATATGCTCCACCCCTTAGCTCCCGTGATTCCATCACCTCTTTCTCCACCCAGGTCCCCTTTTATTCCTACCTTGACACGTCGCTCCCTCCAGCCTTGCACAGCCCAGTTTCTCTAGCTTCACCCAACTGTGCCCGAGCTCTCCAAATACTCAAATTCCTCCTTGAAATCTCTCGTCTTAACAGCACTTCAGCAACAAGCCAGTCCTTGTTCTCCTCTGATGAAGTAAGAGAGATGTGTACCACGATGGGACCAGGCACAAAGGCCAGTTTATCACAATTGTTATGAAAAGCTACTGGACAAGAAGTGACTCCAACACATGGCAAGTGCTCACAGAGCACAGCAGTCACCACGGAGGAAAGCAGAAAACAGATTCCACTGCACAGGCCTGGAGAGCCTAAATAAGTGCAACCACTGGCTCCCCCAAGGGAAGGGTTAGTAAAGAACATTCCTTATAATGGGTCCAGAAAATTACATGGCTGGAGAGGCAACCTCTGGCACATACATGTTGGGCATTAGTCACCTCATACCTATGCGCTAGCTGTACAACCTACCACCTCCTGGATTAATCCTTCTTTCAGTTCACTTCCATTTCACAGTTGCTGCATTATCCTTCACCTCCTGGAAAACACACTCTCCCTTGGCTCCCACCAACTCCTGTGATGTCTCTACCCAAAAGAGAGTCCTTATTCCAAGGAAGAAAGACCTAGGGATGGGCATTACACTTGGTTGGGGTGTGCGGGAGCCGCTAAGACAGCGGTTATTGACTTCTGTTTGCTTTGGGCTAGGGTTGCACTGCCCTACAGGGGAGGCTCTCTCCACACCAGCCTGTCCTAACGATGGATTGGGCCCCACTAACAGCATCCCAGCACCCGGGAGGGGACAGAACCCCCTGGTAAACGCAGGGCACACCGAGCAGCACCCTCTGCAACTCAGGTGCACCTTGTGATTGAAGATAAGGCTGTTCAGGCACTGAACAAACTACCTACCAAACCCTGCCTGTGGCTGACCTTGGCAGCGGGGCATCTCAGAGCTCTACTGGCTTCTTCCCATCACAAAACTAAAGACACCCCGTGAAGAGCGACTGGGGGGCAGCAAGCCAAGCGATTGCACTGTTGGGATCTCTGTTTTGACACTGCCCTGCAGGGAAAAGGAACCAGCACAAGCAGATTCCAGCAGCCCAGGGCATGCCTGTGCGGATACCCTGTCCCTTCCATGAAGTACCACCACGGCATCCCTAACCGGAGAGCCCGGGCCAGCGGGAGCTCCTCACAAGCACCACCCAGGAAATGACTCGCTGCGGGAAGGACCCAGGTGTTCCCTCCTTCGTGCCCTGTTTCCAGGGTGTGCGCTGCTCCTCTCTTGCCCTGCTGCAGCCAACAATCCTCCTCCTCTCCAGGGAATGGTTTCCTGTTTGTGCCCCTGCTCCGGTGCCACTGAATCACTGCTCAGCTCCACGTCACCTGATAAAGATTTCCCTTAGAGGACACGAAGCCAGCAGACCAGCAGCAGCCTGAAAAAGCGGCCCTCACCTGCTCCCAACTATTTGTTTTCTTGGAAAACTGAAGAGGGAGTCACAGAGAACTGGAAGAAGCAATGAAAGGATAAAAACAGCGCAGGCCTTGGCCACACTCCCGCGCCACAGCGCTGCCCCTGCCCGTATCCGCGCACAGCTCCTGGGGGCTGGGGGCGAGCCTGGGGCTCCCTGGGCTGAGGGCGGGCAGGAAGCGCGGGGAGCTCGCGCGGCCCGGTGACCGCGAGCACAACTTACTGCCGGATCTTGTCGGTGCGGGCGGCGAGGCGCGGCGCGGCGGGGCCCCACCTGCGTGCGGGGAGCAGAGCGGTGAGCGCGGCCCCCCCCCCCCCCCCCCCCCCCCCCCCCCCCCCCCCCCCCACCCCCCAAAAAAAAA
>JAVCKT010034152.1:22795-34127 GCA_032273925.1 Rhynchotus rufescens
CCGCAGCCCTTCCCGCCGCTGCTGCTCGTGTACGAGGCGGCGCCCGCGGGCGGCCCCGCCGTGGACCGCAGCCCCGCGCCGCCCGCGCCCGCCTGCTGGGCGCTCTACGCCCGCGCCGACCGCGGCCTCTGCTGAGTCGGGCCCAGCGGGCGCTACAATAAAGCTGAGACCAGCCGGGCGCTGCCAGCCTCTGCAACAGCCATCGCCGCCCCCTCTGCGGCCCTTGGGGTGGCCTCGGACCCGCGGCAGATGGGGAGAGACCCTGGTCCCAGTCCGAAACGCCTCAACTGGGGCTCCGACCTGGCCCTGCTCGCCCTGAACCAGGGCCAGGGCTTGTGGCGGGCAGGGAAGGTGCCCCCAACCCGAGGCAGGGGGGCCACCGTCCTTCCCGTCACCCCACACCTTGCAAGGGCTCAGGGCTTTGCAACCCAGGACGTCCCCCTTTTCATTGACCAAGGAAAATAAACGCAGAGGGGCTGACCTGCCCAGCATTTCGAGGGAGCGGGGCAGGACCTGATCCCTAAATACAGGGAGTTACCTAAGGGGCTTTCCAAAAGCAGGCCCACGGCGCGGAGCCGGCTCCACATGCGGCGGCCCCAGGCCCATTCATCCCGCTCCCACCCGTGCTCTTTCCACAGGCTCTACTTGACAACAAAACTAGGGAATTCCTCAAAGCAGCTCCCTAATTTATGAGCTGTTCTTAATTATCTGCCATGACTAGACAGTCTCCAAAAGGAGCTTACTCAGCAAATACCACTCAAAGAAACAAAAACAAAACCAAGATGCAGCCCCGTTGTAAACAGCCAAGAGCAAATTTTCTGGTTAAACGTTACAAAAAAAAACCCTGAAGAACTGGGGTCAGCTTGGACCTGATGCTTAACCCAGCCTTAAAAGCCCCAGAGCTGCTCCAAGGTTATCTGAGGGGCATCCATCAACTGGCTTTATTGAGACGTCCTACATCCCCAAACATTTGCTTTTGATTAAACTTTTGCAGAAACATCCTTGTTTTGCTCAGGGCAGGCAGTAGCCGAAAGCTTTGCATCGGCCCCTCTGGTGATCTGGGGAAACCAGCTGACTCTTCTTGTGGCTTTATAACAGATCTTAAAATTAATCCTCTCAGCAACATTAATTACAGAAGAATCCAGTGAAGGATTTTTGATCCTTCCTTTTTGAAGGGAAGATTTTGCCTTTCCAAAACAAACCAGGCAGGAGAGAGCTGGCAAACAGGGAAGCATCAGCATCAAGCCACATAACCAGAGCGCTCAAGTCACAGCAACGCTGGCCGAGCAGCCCTGATAGTGCCAGTTTTTAACACACAACTCATTTACCGTTCACAGCATCGGTGCCAGGACATTAAACATCAACCCAGAGGTTCACTTGGTCCCACACCTTCCTCCTCCTCCTCCTCTCCGGGCGCTAAGCGCAGCACGGGGCTCCTGTGGGAAGGGCTGTGATGTTCCCCACTCAGAGGTGCCTTCTGCCCCACCACAGCTTTGGGCTTGGCTTAGGGCAGCTTTTGGGGGCAGGTTCATGTGGTGAGTCCTCCTCGAAGCCGCCATGGGGCCACCAAGAGCAGGACGCCGCCAGCTCAAGTTGCCTTCTTGGGTTTACTTGTGTTCATTGGAAATGTGCAGCCAGCACCTCTTCTCAGGCGGGATTGTTCCTTGGTATTTACAGAGCGAGGGAAAGGGAGTCTGGTCCTTGCTGCAGATCAGGAGTACCCTCTGGTGGCCAGCGAGCCACAAACCTCCTTCCTCTCCTCACTTAGGCTTCACCTGGTCTCACTTGGCCAGCTGAGACTGCAGGGATGTTTGTGATGTTTAACCCTTCAGGAGGCCCAGGGTTTGAGGACATTCCCAACAAGCTGATATTTGTATCTGTGCAATTTGCATTTTTCAAGCTGTCACGAGTTTGTTACGTGGCCTTTTGTTTAATTTCGTCCCTGCACCCCTGAATGGGGGAAGGAGCAAGTGAAGGGTCTCGCCCAGGAGGCGGCAGCAGCAGGAAGGTTCCCTTGCCGGGGGGTCGCAGGCGGTCCAAGCAGCCGGGTAGTCCACGTCTCCTCTCCAAGCGGATCTGCCCCAGGACACACGAGTAACACGGAGCCAGGGGCTGCCGGGATGCCACAGAAACGGCGCTGTCACTGCCGGGCTCCTCGCAGAGCTGGAGGGAGGCTGCATCCCACGGGATGTCACTGCAGGAGAGAGACGGGAGCCGCTCCGCGCGCCGTCCTGCTTCACGGGTTGCTTTTCCCAGCTTGGACACATCCTGTTCACTCGGCACACGCCATTCCGGTCATCCGCTTGCGTCCTGCAGCGCTTAGCTAATCATGAGATTACCCGGATGCTTTATTTAGAGAATACTTTATTAGTTTCTGTAATCAAACCCATGTAAATAAGACCTTACATATTTAATACAGTGCGTTACCCCTGTACAAATGGAAAAAAAAAAATTAAGTTTAACATTTCTAGACCAATATGGCTGTTAATTTCTGTACAATGCCAACTCACACTACAAGTAGGATATTTTTTTTTCCAAAGTTGACATCACAGCTAAAGTTTCCAAAAATTCAAATTATATATATATTTATATAAAAAGATAACCAAGAGCGATTCACTAGGCATCAATAGCAGCAACAGCCTTTCCAGCTTCTGCAGTCATTTGAACAAAATTATACACATTAGACTTCCAACTCACTCTTCCTTCCAAAAATGTAAAAAAAAAGAAAAACAAAGGACAAAATCCCAGAAAAAAACAGCAAATTCTGCTACTGATGTGGTACCTGGTGCTTTTTATTAGCTTTTCAATCATTGTCTGGAAAAAAACCTCTAGAATAACATTATTAAAAACAGCTCCAGTATAGCACAGTCACTACTACATATCATAAGCAGGTACAGGATATCTTACATTCACAGAAGTATCATACAGTACTGTCCTACAGCTATAATACTAGAGGATACAATTAAAAAGGCATTATTTGACTTGATTCTACTTGCCAGCACACTGTGGGCCAGGAGGCGGTGCGACGCAGCTCTGATATAAAGAATGCACCTTTTCCATAAAAATCGCTTTAATCCGCCAAGGTTTCGTTTATTCTAGCGGCACGGCTGCCGGTGCTCGTTGCTCTATACAGACATAAGCTGGAAACCGTTTCAAGATCACTCGCTCCGTGTAAAGGTAGCTGGACAGAGGTGAACAGGACAAGTTTGACTATCGATGCGCTTAACCTTTCCACTCCAGAGTGAACAACTGAGGCGAGGGAGTGGGTGTTCAAAAATAAAAAACACAGGTGGCCAAACAGCATTTCCATATTGTGGTCTAAATACAGTATATTATCATCCAAGAAGCAGCAGCCAGCAAGCACTGCCTGCAGAGGGAAATTCGACAACATCAAGGTTACTCCGTGTTATAGTGGGTTAGATGTCATGTGGCAGAGGCAATTTTTTGCCCAACACCTGAATTCCCCCCGTTTTCTTTTTACAAGACAGCAGCTTCTTAAATCACTAAAAAAAAAAAAAAAAAAAAAAAAAAAAAAAAAAGGAAACTTAAACACACATGACCCGGCCCAGCACTGCCTTCAGATCTGCATATTCTCATACACAGGGGTTTATAAAAAGATAAATAGCAGCTGAAGAACAGGGCCCGGGTCAGGCGAATTCCCGCTGGCTCTCGCTCAGCTCGGCTCCCAGGTGTGGATGTGAGCCACGGGCACACGCGTGCGCTCCCGGAGCGGGAACAGGCCCCGGAGCTCAGCCGGCGCCGCGGCCGCTCAGGGCTCCGGGGCCCCGTGCGCGGGCCGGAGCGCCGCGGGGAGAGGAGAGGCGGCTGGCGCCCCACGTCCCTCGGGCTCCCGCTCCGCGCTGCTGTCACCTCCCCCCTCCCGCCCCTCTGCCCCCAGCCCCACGGCAACGCGGCGCCTAAGATTTCGTTTCGTCCGTTTTGATTGCCTGAGGTTTGATTGGTCCCGTCCGCACGGGCTTGGGGGCCGCGGCGGGCGCGGGCGCCGGCTTCTCCTCGGCCTTGTCCGCGCAGCCGCCCGCCGAGTCGGCGACGGCCTCGGCGCCTTTGCTGCTGCTCTCGTCGCCCTTGGGCGCTTTGCCGCCCAGCGGCTTGCTCTGCTGCTGCTGCTGCTGCTGCTCTGAAAAGAACCTCTGTGTGGACTGAAGCACCTCTGCTCTCTGCTTCGCCTTGGGAAAGAGAAAACAGAGTTACCGGGGACAGGGAAGCTAAGGGGCTTCCCAAGCTGAGCGCCAGGCTTCCCTGGAACAGCTGTGTGCTCCGGTCGCTTCCCGGCTGTCACCGCATCCGCGTGCTCAGAAGCTGCAGTTTCACACCGTGCCCCCTCGCTCTTTACCCCCCTCGCTTCAGAAGGGGATCCAGGCTAGTGTCAAGCTGCAGGAAGCATCTCTAAGCTGTGCACAATGGCAAGTCCGTGCAGAATTCCAAGAATTCCAAGACGCACTACGCTGGCACGGCCATCACCAACACCACTGCTGCCACATCCTGCTCGGCACCTTGACAGGTGCCTGGGAAACACAGCCCTTGCTCTAACAGATTGATAATGTTATTATTATTATTATTATTGTTTGGACTGCAGACCAGGCCCTGCAGAGCAAGTAGCACCTCTGCTGACCGCACTGAGGCTCAAAGGCAAGGACAGTTTGAAGGGGCCAAGCTGCTGAAATCACCACCACAAGGCCCAACACCAGCAAATGCCTCTTTTTAAATTAATTAAAAAGGATGTTATGCATACAAACCAGGCCTCTGTGTACCCACTATTCCATAAAACGTATTCATTTTATCAAAAAAAAAAAGTAGAGAAGGAAAAAAATCCACAAGTTTGCCACAAAAGCTTTGGCTCCAAGTTGCCAGCAGCTCCAAATCCAACCACCAACAGTTAAAAGCAAACAAAACTTCAACCCCCAGCTCTGATGTGCAAAAACAGTCCATGTTTACTGTAGTGACAGGGACACTCAAATCCTTTGCATGGATTTCAGACCATCCCAGAGGTTAAGCTCAACAGCTGGATTATTTGGCTGCAAGGAAGAAGGATGCCAGAATAACTCAAAAAAAAAAAAAAAAGTCAGTGCAGTAACTCTAAGTCTGAAATCCCACACTGTCATATAGGGGCTATATCTACATTTCCCTATAAAGTGACTGCAGTCAGGCTGATAAGTGACAGTTATACCATGAGTGCTAGCAGCAGCCCTGGAGCAGCAGGCTGGGCTGTTTGACCTCCCCAGAGCTCTTCTAAACTCAAACTACTCCACGAATACTTCTGACGTGCATTTCAAGCAAATAACTTTGAATGTGGTTCATGTTTAAACACTTAAAATATGCACTGGGACCCTTCTGAGATATTAAGCTTCTGAAAGACTCATTTATGCAGAGATGAAGTCTGTTACAACTGTGTGGGGAAACCAGCAGAACTGTCTGCTCTGCATCAGTCACAACTAGTACTAAACTACTCTCTGGTGCACACAACTGTCAAAAGCTTGACCACAAAAACATGCATTACTAGTTAGTGAGATAAAAGCTTTTAGTTTTTTTTTTTTTTCCCCTTATTCTTGAAACCAGTGCTCTTTCACACAGCATTTTCTTTAAGGATTGTGGGTTTTTTTTTTTTTTTTTATCTCCCTGTAATCAAATGTGCAGAACCACAGGTAAGTTGCAGAGTCACCAGGGTAAAAAGAACAAGATTTGTTTGTAGGCAAGTAGGAAACCAGCCTACCTGGGGTGCAAACTGTGCAGGAAACGGCTGCGTCATTCGCACCGCGGCAGCCGCTGACTGGAACTGCTTCTGGTAAACAATGCTGTTCATTTTATTGGATTGATTGTTAGGACTTGTAGAACTGGCCCTAAAGAAAAAAAATATTATATATATCTGTTAGAATCACCATGCTCCTCTCTTGCGAAGGATGTTTCTGCCTTTAGTTACAACTTAACTAGAAATTCAACATTCAGCTAAAAAACTGTTCCGAGAGAAACCAACACTGGGTATTCTGCTGGATCTACTGTTGGTATCAAAGGCAAACAGCCCTAGCAATTACTAATACAAAGATTAAAGACACAGGTGTGTTTATGATATGGAAAGATAAGCAGCAAAATTCTTACCGATTAACCAAGTAAACCTGCATACTTACTGATTTCATTTTTGAGAAGCTTGTAGATCATGCACTGAATATTAGTTTTCCATAGTTATTACTACAATTACTGCTCTCTGATGCACAAAGTTTGGAGTACTTTAAGTACTGACAGTTAAGATGAAATGAAAGACAAAACACAAAACAAAAAATCCCACCCAGTCTACAGCACCAGCCTCAAGCACCTATTTCCTACCACTTCTGTGTTTTCCTGGTGCAATCCCAGGTAGTAGTAATCATTGTTCAATTCCATTTAATTCAAGCTTTCCCATTTTGTTATGCATTTGGCCAAGAGCAG
Source organism: Rhynchotus rufescens (assembly GCA_032273925.1). Lineage (NCBI taxonomy): Eukaryota > Metazoa > Chordata > Aves > Tinamiformes > Tinamidae > Rhynchotus > Rhynchotus rufescens. Next base: position 29,237 of record JAVCKT010034152.1, read on the forward strand.
CAGAACACATGACCTACTGGCACGCTGCTTTGGAGTTAAGATTAAGCTGCAGGTATTTACCTCAGCCACCCCTCACCTCACGCCTTCCAGAATCACTGGCTGATCAAGTCTGGTTAGTTACAACATTGGAGATCTGATTTCAAGGAATTTTTGAGCTTAGAAGACTCTTACCGGAAGGGGCTGGAAGTTGGAGTGGTACTTCTACCAGTAACCGGTGGTGTGCCAGGTTTAACCTCGATGCCGCTTCCAAAGGCTTTCAGATCCATTTCTGATATCTGTAAAACAGCAGTTGTGTTTTTTTCTCATGTGTTTTTTGGAAAGGTAATTTTACCAGCTAACCTATACTCTTACCTTATGTCAAATTTTTCTCAATGAATAAAGGTCACTTAAAGCAAGGGGAGTGCAAGCTAGACCGAAAAGCAGCTGCTTATAATTAGGACAAGCCAGCAATATGCCCACTTGTGTACAAATTTCCTGCACTCTGGCACTTACTTCCAGTTATAGCACTGGATTTCAACATGAATCCCCTTCCATCATTCTGGAAGAACATGATTCATTCCAAGTTTTTGCCCCTAAGGAGTGGTTTAGGGCAAGATCCCCCATTAGACAGTTCTTACTAAACAAAGCACACAGCAAAAGTGGAGCTGCCAGTCAATCTCCAAGCTCTAAATGGAGCAATGAATCTTTCATGTCCTCTCACAAGTGCAGTCAACATTTCACCTTAAGAGTTGACAAAAACACATGGAACAGTGTAAATTAGGTCTCTGGCACAGTAACTTTCCATATATACTCATGAAGCACGAGTAACAATAACAGATTCATTAAAAGTTGCTGTTTTACGTTGACCACCCTTAGCGGACACGACAATCTTTAAACACAGGGAAACCACCCTCAGCCTCAGTGAAGGCAAAACTCCCCTCACGACTCATCTCATTTCTTTTTGATGTGACATTCTCTAGCACGAGCCAAGAAACACAGTGACAACACTGTTGTGCACAACCAGAACCTAAAACCTGTCCTGACAGACCAGGGCTGTTTGTCTGCTGCTCTATCGATGGCTGCTGTATCAGTTTCTGCCCTGCTTCCTAGGTGAAGTATCCTATTAATTCTGGTCTACCAAGTCATAACCAAACCAAACATGCCCTAGAGTGCAAAGAGACCAGTAGCAAGTTATCCAGCAGCTGAACTCAGCCAAACCTCTGCAAATTGGACAAATCTAGTCACCCAGAGACTCACCTGCTGGCTCTTCTACCTTGCCCTCCCTCTCTGTTACGGTCAGGGCAGGTTTAGACGCAGCAGTGAGCACGGCTTGCAGTGCTGCTGCGAGGCAACACAGAACCAAATACTTCATATGTTTTTCTGTACGACAGACTTAAGCATATTGTTACCTTCCCAGTTGCAGCAATCATGCTGTGCTGAGTTCCTGCTGGGATTAATCCTCGGAAAGGCTGGGTTACTTGTGCAGGTCTGCTTAGATTTTGAGCCTGTGCTTGTGGTGGTGTGTGCTGTAGTGGGGGCTGCAAAGACTGCGGTAGGGCAATGAGTGGCTGGGCTGTGGATCCAAAGTTGGGCAAAGAAAGCTGTGATCCTGGTAAAGGTACAGTCACCTGGAAAACACAAGTACAGAATCACCAGCAACATATACATTAGAGTGATTAATTAGCTTTCTCTACTAGCTCTACAGTAACAGCTATAATTAGGGTAAATGGCTGAGTAAGTTCATATATTTACCCACAGAAATGCAGGCAAATGATAATTGAATTTACTCTTCACTAAACCTTTACATTCAGTTCTATCTGGTCTCTGCTTTTCAGGAACAAACTAAACTGCAACTTCATCCACTATGACTCCCAAGTTGGAAGAAGTGAATTTACTTTATTTAGGAAATAAAAGATGGCTTTTTTTTTTTAAATCATCATCAAATAATTGCGGTCATCATAATGGTACTTCTCAGGATGAAAATTAGATTTTCCTCTTCAGAAGTGCCAAGCACCAGCATTTCTTGGCTTAAACAACTTGTGGAGAGCTCCTTGTTTGCATCAACAGGGAATGCTGTGGGCTGAAAACACTGCAGAATGCTAGTGATAAAGAGGTGAAAATACCATAGCAGTGACCTGATCTGCAAGAGCTCCTGCATTTCCTAGTCTGATTATCAATGCAAACCCTTCAAAATAATATTCTGAGAGTGACTAGATGACGTGATATTCCCCAGATATGAAAGACTAAACCAAGGCTCTGCTCTTAAGCATAAAAGTAGAGCCAGTCAAGCTTGAACACATTAAACTGGCCCTTCTGCATGGCCCTGAAAACCTTTATGCTCCATTTTCAACATGAAACTCATTTTTAAGACTCTTTTCCAGATTCCTGTCTTGACCACTTTTCATGTCTATGGAGCAGCCTATTTCAATAAAACAGTCCATTTTAAACAGTTAACAAGCTACTTAAACAGAAAAATATCAGAAGCAACCAACCTCAAAACCCCCATGAAATCTGAACCATAAGACAGAAGCCACTACAAAGCACACTGCAAATATGCCAGAAGGCTGAAACACAGAAAATTGGCTTCTTTTTGATCTCACCCACACATTTGGCAGCTCTGAGGTTTCACCCCACCAGGGCTTGGTATTTACCAATTAGGCTGCATCAAGCATCTGCAGTTTGCCTGGCTCCCTCCCCACTACCACTGATACGTGCTCCCATAAAGGCAGTGTATGCCTGAGCCAATTAACAACATTACTGGGATGATTAAATCTTTACCTATCACTAGAAAGTGAATTATTTAAGAAAAGTTTGCCAGAGAACAACTAATGTGAACTTGTAAACCACTCAGTTTTTCAGTAACTCAAGTTCTTCAGTGTTACCACAGGAGCTTTCCTTGTGATCAATTTTCCAATTTCTGCATTTAAGATAGAATTAAAGATGGTCTCAACTCCTAACCTAAACTATAACAAACACAAAAGAACAACAACATGCTTTTAAGAAGAATACAATTTAGGAAATTTACCATGCCATAGTTTACCTGCTGGAGAGCACTGGGAGACTGTGCAGTGTTATAGAAATTGCTCTGGCCAGGCTGCTGAACTTGCCCAGAATACAGATTTGAAGCCTGGGTAAGTGTAGCTCTGGCCTAGGAGATGAGAAAGACACCATTACATGGAGCATTACATGGAGCATGAGAAGAAGAGGCCTGAGACAGTCTGACACATTATTTCAACTAGTAAGGTAAAAAAAAAGTAGCACAGGAATCTGAAAACCTAAATCTCATTTACAAGTGGTAGAACATCCCTTTATTACTTAACGTAACAGAAATCAAACTAGCAATAAATGTGCAAGGCTTCCTGTAAAACAGTTGGGAGAACAATCCTCAAAACAGAGATTATTCTAATGCATCTGCATGAAATAATAGATTGTCTGAAGTTCCCTGCCACCTTGACTTTCGTGTAATATTAGAGGCAGACTTATCTTAAGCTAGACAATACTTGATTTATTATTGCATTATCTGTATCAAACCATTGCAGTAAGTTTGCATTTCAGAGTATCTCGTACCTGCAGAATATGTGTATCAATAAGCTGAGAGCCTCCCAGGCCTGAAGCTTGACTAAGTTGATGCTCGTATAAGATAGGAATAGGCTGGGTATTAGAAGTCTGCTGAAAGGCCAGGCTCGACTGGGCCTTGGCCAGCTCCTGGTGTTGCACAGCTGGGAAGTTGTGCAAGGCTGTACCAGAGAGGACCACGGGCGATGGCTGAGACAGCCCACTCTGCATAAAAGCTTGCTGGGACCTGCAAGAGAGTGAAGAGAGCGACTCATACATGTTACATATGTAATGTACATATGTACAATATATGTACAACATACATACCACATACACACAGTCCAACAGGAGCCACCAAGAACTACAAAGGCAGTTACACTCTTCGAACACAACTAAAACTCTTGCCTAGATTGGCCAGATTTTCATGTAAAAATCTAGACTTTTTCCATTTACTCTGTGTGCAGCAAAATAACAGTTTATACTAAACCCTGTGAGAATAAGGACTATGCTTTTTATTTAAATAATCAAGCACATAAAGCTATTTAAATGTGCATATTTTAGTAATTGCTGCATGGTTCTAAATTATAACATATGGAGAATTTCAGTTTTTGGGCTAAAACGTAAGGATAGTGTGGAACTATCACATGTGTCTACGTTCCACTTAATCATGGAAAATTATTGCTTTGTTCTCTTAACTTCCCATTTTTCCCATATTCTAACCTGAAATATTTGCAGGTTAAATCACTGGATGCTAGAATTTGTAGTTTTAAAATTAATGTCTTGACTTCAAAAAAATCAGACCACTGATAGACAAAGGCTCCAGTTTGAACTAGATATTTAACTGTCGTGTCAGCAGCACGGGGAAGCTGCAGTTTGTTTAAAAAGCAAAGACCAAAACAGTACAGCAGAGTACTTATAAAGGGGTTGTTTTATTCCCCTGAAATATTTATCCAAAATTTTGGGTTATGAGTCAGCTGAAAGGCCACAGAATGAAGATCACAGAATGTCATTCTGATCACAGAATATCTCAGCTGAGGAGCTTTGAGAGGACAGAACGGAGCATTTTTGATACAAACACATTTTTCATGGAATACTTGGTTGACAGGTACAAGCTCTGGCTTTGCCCATCTGCTCTGCATCGAGGCCACGGGCTTGTTTGACAGAACACTCAGTCTAACCCCATTCTGTGTCATCTTAAATTACCTCTCGAAAAGATTAGATTTTGTTCTTTAAATTATTGTAAATTTACAAGTTAAATTGTAACATAACCACTCTAGATTATGTACAGAATTGTCTTTAATATAGAAAATGAAATCCTAAAGTTATATTTCAAGTTTTTTAAATTTAGACCAGTAGC